>JAULJZ010173464.1:0-23877 GCA_032270985.1 Heliamphora pulchella
TGTTTTGATTCATTAGAGGGTGCGATCTTATATGGGTATATATTTTCAGTGAGTTGGATAGCGGTATTATTTATATGGCAAATATTAATTATTGACGGAATCCACGTCCTGAAAAATCAGAATTGACAATACCTCTTTAAGGAAGTTTATAAGTTTTGAGCTGGCCAAACCCTACAGGTGGATTTAATTATCTAGCGGTCAAATAAGTTAAGCGGAAGAGTTTAAGGAATATTAAGATGCCGATTAAATTAAATTGTCAGTAATTAAATTTAATTGATGGGTATCGAGAATCTTAACGTGGGGAGAAATGGTAAGTATTTTAATAACAGGAGCTCAATGCAAGAAGGTCTTGAGATTATAGGTCAGAGTGAAATTATAGTTCTTTAGTGGTGTGAACTGTAATTCAGTGTTTTATCAAAGTTGCAGAAATCGCAGCGTCTTTCCATAATTGCAGAAACCGCTGGTAGGTGTTTGTGTTCTTACGAAAATCTTACTCATAATTACTCCCTAGGTCATTGGTGTAGCCTTATATATATGCGCATAGGTTAAACCAGTTTTATATTGAGATATCATATTTTTGTCTTTCAAGACTAAATATATCTGGGTTTTGCCAGTACGAGTTTTTGATAGTCTGTAGCCCACACTACGTTTGAGGATCGCATAAGAGAATACAATAGAAGATCTGACAGGAGCTTCAAATCAGAATCAAGTCGCAATTGAAGAATTGATCGATAAAAGTTATTTTTCTAAATTAACTTTGGTTGCACGGGTTTTATTTTGATCGTTTATCGTCAAAAGTTTTATTTGGAGCCCGTTTCGGCGTTTGCCCATCCAGTTAATTTTTTACCAAAAATCGTTTGCAAAAACATTAATCTCAGCAGTTTTGCCTCCAACACCATATACCTTACATCGATAAATTAAGTTTTTTATATGGGATCTTTGTTCTCATTACGTCATTTCCTCATGTCATGTAACTGTTATACCAACTCAAACCCGACGCGACTTCTATCTCCATGATCAAGTTATATATTGTTCTTTATTATATATTTCAATACCAAAATCCTTAAGTGTCATCCATGTCATATATTTCATTCACATCCATTTCAATTTCATGTTTCCGTCATTATCCAAATTTGTTCATTTTTTTCATTAAGTTTTGAACTAACCCCGAGTGCAGCTTATAGAGCCCCGTGACTGTTACTGCCCATTCGGCTACGCGAAGCCCGAAGGATAACAGCCCGCTCTATAGCTCACAACGAGAAATGTCATGCCCCGACCTCGAGGCGCGTGATTTCCACATTTTAACCCATGAACCTTCGCAGGTTTTCACCACAGGACCACAGCCTCTCATTATGCAAGTGTACCATTCATATACTCAAAGCTCGTTTTACGAGCCTTACCCGAGGGAACACGGCACTCTAAGCACAGATTTTTGGGGACTAACCCGACAGGAATGGCACCCAGCTTGCGCAAGTTTTTGGTCTTTCACCGCGAAGCTGTTTAAGCCCAACTTATTCACATCCTCAGCCATTTTCAATTTTCCAAAGAAACACCCCGGGAGTCGACCCAATATCCAACCATTTTTGGCTTTCCGAAGGAACACCCCGAAAGGCAACCCGTCACCAAACCATTTTTGATTTCCCGAAGAACACACCAGGAGGCGACCCGATATCTAGCCATTTTTGGTTTCCCGAAGGAACACCCCGGGAGGCGACCTGATACCAAATCAATATCACACAATTTCTTCATCTGTTGCATTATTTCACTTTTCAGTTCAATATCATAATCTCAAATACTTTTTTATCAATCCAACTTTCACTATACAGTCGATTATAATTCACGATTCATCTATTCACAAGGCCCAATTATCATTCTTGTACCCCATATTCACATTAACATAACTCTAAGGGGCCAAATCAATTTAACGTGAAATCACGTTTAGTCTTCCATGAATCAAACCAATTTCATAATTCTCCCAATATCATATTTAGAAGTACAACACAACCACTTTATGTAACACAATACAAGAGTTTTAAACTGACACTTTAGATATCATGAACTTACTCATCACTTGATTCCCATCCCTTGATTTCATCATTTATGTATTAAATCCAATCTCAAATTAATTTAACTTACTCGCCATGCAAACAACCAACATGCTAAGTTTTATATATTAACCATGGAGTTAACATTCAAATTCCCATCTAGTAAGTTTGGAGGTTCAAATAGGTCATAAAATTTTCCCTTGGTTAACTCTTCATCTAATCTTCATGTTAGTAAACCAAATACCTCAAAACTTATTAAACTTGGATGATGCAACTCACATCTATTCAAATACTCTTCTACCCATATTCTTGGCTCTTCTCATTAATTCACATGACACGTATGCTACATATTATCACCTACCACCAACTTAGCTTATATTCCTGATTATGACTTTAATTAATTCAAACTCAACCCACACGCACACAATTGCATCAGGATTACAAATAATAGTCTCAATTTATATACTACACATCCAAGAAGCGTAATTAAAACTCCACATTCCGTTAAATTAGCGTTATTTCATGAATCTCGAGTGTCTCCACACTATCATTTGGAATTTACATTCTAAGTATTAGTGGATCTTTAAATTCAACTATAATTGTGATTTTAAACTCATAAGCCACCGAATTACATAATTTAAACGTATCATCACATTCATTTTTAACCCATAAAACTCCAAAATCAATACATAGCTTCAAATTTCCCTATTTTAGTTTACCTCATTTTGAACTATCATCAACACTTTTACTCACCAATTTTCCAAACCGAACTAACAACCAAGGGTTTAACATTCAAATCACAATTCAATAAGTTATATGATTCAAACCTTCCACTAGTAGATTTATATTTCCAACCTTCATTCAATTGTCATGAGACCATGTTAAATACCCAATTGTTAATTGTATTATAATCATGTTCTAATCCATCAAACTAACTAAACTCCAAGACTTTAACTATATTTCTCTATTCCATATAATTAATCTACAAATTTATCCAAATGTGATGCTTATCACTTCATGTGTCACATATACAACATTAAAGATATTTACAATCTCAAGTTCCTAATCTGATAACCTTAGCCTTTCAATCAAATCTCAAAATTTTATTTTCATGATACTCAATGCATCCATATGTAACCATACCATAAGCGGGTATGTGTAACGAATTCATACAAAAATTCACCGAATATCCAAAATTTGATACAAATTCAATCCTTAATCATCACATTTTCAAGTTACAAAACTTAATCAACTATTTATATGTTCCAATTTTATCATTTCAACAACACTACTGTGGAATTAAATCAAATGCCCCAAAAATAACTAGGATTTTAATTGAATCTCCTCCATTTTTGGGTCTTCAAAGGGTTTTAATTAAAATCAACTCATATATAAGCGAAACATCAAAGTATAGTCAAGATCCTACCTCATAGGAGCAAAACCCGCGAATTCGAAAGTCCTAGGTATTCTTGCCCTCCTTCAAACTCAGTTTCAAGATGATTCCATGAGATGCTTTTGCTGCGTAGAGCTTGATCGCAAGTCAGTTGGGTCTAGTTTTGAGCAAAAGCCGTTCAATTTTTGGAAACAAAAGAAGTTTTGGGAGTTTCAATGTTGTGAGACCCTAACCCATTTTCTTTTTTCGGCATTTTTTGACGCGCGTTTCATGTTATGTGATAGCATGTTTTTACGTGTTTTGATGCATGATCGGGGTTAGATATGCATGCGGGGCAGGTTCCCGGGGTCGTGGGACGTTGTGATGCGAATTTTGAAAACTTTCAAAAAAAATATATTTTGGAGGCCTATAAATATCTGGAATTAGATATTTTCAAAAGATATTTTCAAAACTTCTCCACTAAGTTTTTTTCATTTTCTCTCTGCCTTCTCTTTAACTTCTCGGGGGCCTGGGGCTCGATATTTGACGATCAGACTGCCGATCCTTGTTATTGGCGTTGTGGTTTGCGCATCCATCCGTACGAAATTCCATTTTAGCAAAGCTCGATTTTGCACGTGGTTCCAGACGTCAAGTTTTTAACTCACCGAGGTAGGACCCTAGACTCTCATGACTTATAAGGGTGCTACGTTTAATCGTGTGTGTTTTTACCGGTTGGATTGCTGTAGATTTGATTTTGTTTAAAAGTTAGGTTTTGGGTTTAAAACTTGTTTTTAGTCGAATACAGTGGATGGAATTGGGTGTCAGGTGTTTCTTTTGAGGGTTTGATGCAAGGCTTGGGCGTGTGTATGTCCGAGGGTGTTGGGTGGGAGTTTAGAGGCTTCAAATCGAGGTTTTGGAGGCTAAAATAGTGTTCACAAATTGTTCTCGCCTCGGTTCAGTCGACTGGACCGTGAGGTTCGGTTGACTGGATCTTTGTTCTTGAGGTTTGGTCGATTGGACCGTGAGAGTCAGTCAACTGGATAGTATGTTTTGGGCATTTTTGGCGAGATTCCAGTGTGTTGTTTGGGTCACCTGGAGAGGGGGTCTAGTCGACTGCACTTAGGCAGTTTTGTGTTCGTGGTTTGGTGGTTTGTTTCTTAGTTTTCGATTGGTTTTCAATGGTATTTAGTTGATTGATTATGGGATTAGTCGATTGAAATACTGTTGGATTCTTTTTGGGGGGGTTCGATTGGTTGTATGGTGGTTTTGGGGGTCGTGTCGTGGCCTCGGGTGTGATGTGCAAGGTTAGTTTTGAGTGTTGTGGCACAGTTGTGTGCGTGCTGGTTATATGCGGGACGTGTGGGTCCATGGTTCAGTTTAAAGGTGGGTTTTGGTGAGAATAGTTCTGTGGGAGGTTCAGGTGTTGGCCTCCAGATTAGGTGTTGGTTATTCTGGTGAGTGGACGAGTCTTGGTGTGTGGACGGGTCATTCGGGTGAGCGGATGACGGTGTGTGGCATGTGATGTCGTGTTGGGTTATGTGACGTCTTTATGTGGAACGTCTTGGTTATACGTGCATTTGTGCTTATAGAACTGTGGATAGTTTTGTTCTTGTGCATGGTATGCGGGTAAGTGGCCTCAGTGGTCTTGATGCCTTTAGGGCTTTGGGCTTTGTTATCCCATAGTATGCGGTTTTATCACGTGATTTAGGCCTGTTGATACATAGATTTGTATCTGTATTGCATGTGTGGGGCTAATTTTGGTCCCTCGGTGAAAGTCCGTTAAGTTGTATATGAGGGGCGGATAATGGTCCTACGGTGAAAGTCTGTAAAAATATCCGTTGACTCTGGTCAACATAGCATTAGATGGGATGGAGAATGATCCTACAGTGAAAGTCCGTGAAGATGTGTGATGAGGGCGTATGTGGTCCTTCGGTGGAAGTCTGAGAAGATGCACGGGTTGCGTGCATTGAGTGTGTTGCACGATTTGCATGTGTTGCATTAGACGGGGGATGCGGTCCTTCGGTGGAAGTTTGAGAAGTTATATGCATTGCATGAACTGCATTGTAGGACGGATAGACATATTTTTAAATTATTTTTAAGACTCGTGTGAATCGCGATCTAAAAACCTTTTTTCAACTATTTTCAGGGCTCTTACGAGTGAGTCAAAAGATGGTTTATATCCTCGCTTTTCCGTTGCATGTGAAAACTCATTTTAAAAGCTTGAAAGGGAGTCTAAAACTGCACCTCGTTTTCCTAGCATGTTTAGCTTATATTGCATGTGTTGTCTAGTATCTATTGAGCGTTGGCTCACGGTATGGGATTTGAAATGTTTTTTAGGTACCGATCACGCAGGTTGATCCGGGGTTGGCTGGAGAGGTGGAAGAGCTGTAGTCTTTCTTTTTGTTGTTTCTGTTTCGTGTATGTATACATGTTTTCTCGGTGTTAGAACCGTGTAATGTTAGCCGTTGGGCGATTATATATAATGCATGTATGTTTTATATTGAGAGTGTATTCTCGGGTTAGTTGCTTATGGGTGTTACACGTGACCCAGAGTTTGGGGCGTGACAGATTGGTATCTGAGCTCTGAGTTCGAATACCTAAGAGTCGTGGGAAGAGGATGTATCCTGTGTGAGGTTGATTGTGTGTGCTTGATTGCATGTGCTTAGACGCTTTGATAACATGAACATTTCATCATGTTAGATATGTGAATGATGTGTATATGTGAGCATAGAGGTTGAATCTTAGAAGTGATAGTCTTGCCTTTGGGCTTTTAGGTTAACAAACTTAAGAGCCAAGTTAGAAACGCATTTAGCTGACGTGATTTCTAGTAGGGAATCTAAGTAGGTTATCTAGGTTGACACGTCATTCTTATCGATTCTCCTTGGTATGTGGGATTTTGTTTAGCATGAACCTATGTGCTCATGTGTTAGCATGCTTATGTGGTTTATGTTATGTGCTGCATCTCATGTTCTGTCTTTTTCATATAGACGCGATGTCTGTGAGGAGAGGACGAGGCCGTGGTTGAGGCCGTGGCCGTGGTGTTGGCCAAGGGGATGTTCCTATCCCTGATGCTGGGGATGCAGATGGTCCCCTAGGGCCGATGGACACGACTGAATTGTTACGTGTGCTGGTGGGTTATATCCAGCAGTTGGTTTGAGGTGAGATCATTAGGGAGAGAGAGGGAGTACCTGAGGCGAGGGATACAGTAGCAATGTGGGAGTTCAGGCGCATGGATCCGCCTACCATTGCTGGAGATCCTGATCCTATTGTGGCGACAGAGTGGCTGGAGTTGGTGACTCAAATCCTAGACACGTTGTAGATTGTGGCGGATGAGTTATGGGTTTCTTTTCCCGCCTTTCAACTGAGAGGTAATGCTCACGCGTGGTGGAGGTATGCCAGGAACACAGTTGGGGACACATGTGTAGCCTTTAAAGGAGTGTTTTTGGAGAAATACTTCCCGACTTCGAAGAAGGATTTGTACATGGAGGAGTTCTACACTCTTACCCAGAGGGCCATGGATGTTATGCAGTACGAGGCCAGGTTTACGTGCTGGTCCCGGTTTGCACCAGAGTTGGTGAGCACAGACGAGCTGTGATCGATGAGGTTTGAGCAGGGCTTGAGGCCAGCGATTAGGGAGCGTGTGGTTGCGATGGGACTTCGGGTGTTCACAGAGCTGGTGGAGGCAGCAGCGAGGGTGAAGAACACTATGACTAAGATTTAAGCTTTTAGGGAGGCCAGGACATCACAGGGTGGGACAGAAGCACAGACAGGGGGACGCTCCAGCAAGAGGCAGAGGTCCTCTGGTCCTAGCTTCCATCCATCTGGATTACCACATCAGTTCTCTGCACCATCACCATTAGTGGCTTCGTCAGGGAGGCCAGAGCAAAGAGAGGTCAGATGTTACCGATGTGGACAACCAGGGCATCGTGTATCAGATTGTCCACAGCCGAGGTGGAACCCGAATTCACAGTTAAGGCAGTCTTAGAGCCCCATACCGGATCAGTCACAGGGGAGAGGGCCACCTACTTGTTTTGGATGTGGTCAGACAGGACATATTCGGAGGAACTGTCCCCAGATAAAGAGTACGCCAAGTACAGTGGGCACACCAAAGGGTTTGTATATGCAGGAGCGATAGTAGTATCCTGCAGTTTAGATTTACCAGATGACAGGTGGGAGTACATCAGTTCAGTCGGTACGACAGCTGACAGCGTCGAGTTATGGTAGATAGGGCAGAGCGATATTACCCTGAGCGTATGCCCTCATAGCTCCTAATTCTTCCAGGACACCGGTTATGTCGGATGATGTAGATGTGCCTTCAGCGAGCAGAGGTACTTTTTGAGTATACAGGTTTTGGGCTAGTTCCTTTCTTGCATCTGTTTGGGTGTTGGTGACAGATTCTGTGGGTGGTGTGCTGTGTTGAGGCAGTAGTTGGTGAGGATGTGAGGTTGGGGTGAGTTGTAGATCCCGAGTCTTTGAGATAGTTGGCCATTGTTTAGGATGTCTGACCTTGTTTGATTATATCATAGGAATGATTTGGCTTACCACCTCGTATGCCTGTGTCGATTGTGATCGATGTGGTTATTTCTTTTGACCTTGAGTTAAATTTTGGGGGCAAAATTCCTTTAAGGAGGGTAGAGTTGTGAGATCCTGACCCGTTTTTTTTTTTGGTATTTTTCGACGCGCGTTTCGTGTTTATGTGATAGCATATTTTTACGTGTTTTGATGCATGATCGGGGTTAGACATGCATGCGGGGCAGGTTCTCGGGGCCGTGGGACGTTGCGGTGTGAATTTAAAAAAATTTCAAAAAAAAAAAAGATATTTTGGAGCCTATAAATATCTGTAGTTAGATATTTTTAAAACTTCTCCACTACGTTTCGTCCATTTTCTCTCTACCTTCTCTCTAACTTCTCGGGTGTATGGGGCATAATTTTCGACGATCAGATTGCCGATCCTTGTTATAGGTGTCGTGGTTTATGCATCCATATGGACAGAATTCTATTCTGGTAAAGCTCGGTTTTACACGTGGTTTGAGGTGTCTAGTTTTTAACTCACTGAGGTAGGATCCTAAACTCTCATGTCTTATAAGGGTGCTACGTGTAATCGTGTGCATTTTTACTGGTTAGATTACTGAAGATCTAATTTTGTTTAAAAGTTTGGTTTTGGGTTTAAAACCTGTTCTTAGTCGATTTCAGTGGATGAAATCAGTTGTTAGGGGTTTCTTTTGAGGGTTTGATGCGAGGCTTGGGTATGTGTATGTCCGAGGGTGTTGGATGAGAGTTTGAAAGCTTAGAATCAAGGTTTTAGAGGCTAAAACAGTGTTCGAAAACTATTCTTGCCTCGGTTCAGTCGACTGGACTGTGAGGTTCGGTCAACTGGATCTTGGTTCTTGAGGTCGGTCGACTGGACCATGAGGATCAGTTGACTGGACAATAAGTTTTGGGCATTTTTGGTGAGATTCTAGTGTGTTGTTTGGGTCACCTGGAGAGGGGTCTAGTCGACTGGACCTGGGCAGTTTTGTGTTCGTGGTTTGGTGGTTTGTTTCTTAGTTTTTGATTGGTTTTCAATGGTATTCAGTTGATTGATTATGGGATTAGTCGATTGAAATACTATTGGATTCTTTTTGGCGTTCGGTTGGTTGTGTGGTGGTTTCAGGGGTCGTGTCGTGGCCTCGGGTGTTGTGTGGTGCCATCCTCGGGTGTGATGTGCATGGTTAGTTTTGAGTGTTGTGGCACAGTCGTGTGCATGCTGGTTATGTGCAGGACGTGTAGGTCCGTGGTTCGGTTTAAAGGTGAGTTTTGGTGAGAATCGCTTTGTGGGATGTTCAGGTGTTGGCCTTCGGGTTAGGTGTTGGTTGTCCCAGTGTGTGGACTGGTCCTAGTGTGTGGACGGGTCTTTCAGGTGAGCAGATGATGGTGTGTGGCATGTGATGTCGTGTTGGGTTATGCGGCGTCTTTATGTGGAATGTCTTGGTTATACGTGCATTTGTGCTTATAGAACTGTGGATAGTTTTATTCTCGTTCATGGTATGCGGGTAAGTGGCCTCAGTCGTCTTGATGCCTTTAAGGCTTTGGGCTTTGTTATCCCGTAATATGCGGTTTTATCCCGTAGTTTAGGCATGTGTTGGGATGCCGTTGATACGTAGATTTATATCTGTATTGCATATGTGGGGCCAATTTTGGTCCGTCGGTGAAAGTCCGTAAAGATGTATATGAGGGGCGAATAATGGTCCTACGGTGAAAGTCCATGAAAATATCCGTTGACTCTGGTCAACAAGGCATTAGTTGGAGCGGAGAATGGTCCTACGGTGAAAGTCCGTGAAGATGTGTGATGAGAGCGTATATGGTCCTTTAGTGGAAGTCCGAGAAGATGCACGGGTTGCGTGCGTTGAGTGTGTTGCATTCGACGGGGGTTGCTGTCCTTCGGTGGAAGTTCGAGAAGTTACATAGATTGCATGAATTGCATTGTGGGACGGATAAACTAATTTTTAAATTATTTTTAAGACTCGAGTGAATCATGATCTAAAAACCCTTTTTCAACCGTTTTTGGGGCTTCTATGAGTGAGTCAAAAGATGGTTTGTATCCTTGCTTTCCTGTTGGATGTGAAAACTTGTTTTAAAGGCTTGAAAGAGAGTCTAAAACTACACCTCACTTTCCTAGCATGTTTAGTTTATATTGCATGTGTTGTCTAGTATCTGCTGAGCTTTGGCTCACAGTGTGGAATTTGAAATATTTTTCAGGTACCGGTCTCGCAGGTTGATCCGGGGTTGGTTGGAGAGGCAGAAGAGTTGTAGTCTTCCTTTTTGTTCTTTCTATTTCGTGTATGTATACATGTTTTTCCGGTGTTGGAACCGTGTAATGTAAACCGTTGGGCGATTATATACAATGCATGTATGTTTTATATTGAGAGTGTATTCTCAGGTTGGTTGCTTGTGGGTGTTTCACGTGACCTGGAGTTTGGGGCGTGACAGATGTTCTCTCGTGGCAGAACCAAAACAGAAAACAGAAGAGGAAGAAAGTGCATGCCGAACAGGGGAGGCGCGGTTTGGGGTAGGTATTTGGGGCGTGGTTGCCTGCAGGGATGGCGGCGTCGGCGATCGTGGTGGGAGGGTGAGTGGCGCGGTGGTGGCTGGATGCGCACATCACGCTCCTCGCGCCGCTCTGTTCTCTCTCTTTTCGTTTTCACTGCCATCGACAAAAGAAGTAAGATGGAGCAGAGAAGGCTTCGGGGAAGGGGGACCTTCGGGTCTCTCTTATATGTGTTACTCTCTTTCGATCTTTCTCTCGATCTCTCTCTCTCAAAGTCTCCGTCTCTCTCCCTTGATACTTCCCTCGATTGAAGCTTCTAGTGCGGGTCTAAGCTTCGGCTAAGAGATGAAAATTGCTCATATTTTTTTTCACTAATATATATATACACACTCCACTTACTACTCTAAAAGAAATTTAAATCCATCTCCCTTTAATTTCACCACTAATTTGTATTAACTTAATTATTGAATTTAAAAACGTGCCGAGTCTCTACACCGAAGCTCTAAAACGCTAACTTATTGGATCATTGCTTGAGGATTGGACTGCTGATCATCATTCCCCGGCTCGTGGATTCACTAGCGATTCAGGTATTCTGTTTGGATCCCCAGTCTTTCTTTCTCCATCTTCTATCCTTCGGAGTGACCAGGTTAACTTTAATTTCAAATGCTCATGTTCCATTTATAGTTGATTTAGTTTGCTACTTTATTTGTGGAATTGCAAGCATGAGATTAATGTAGTCTGCTATTAAAATGTGTAAAGTTGCTTAATGTAGTGTGACTACTTTTTATGAATTTATTAGTTGTTATTTTATTAACATTGCACACATAACAAATTATTACTTTTAAATTTATTAAAAATAGTGCTAATATATTTGGCAATTACAACTTTTAAAGTTGTTAGTGTCATAATTAATGCACTTACATTTATGTGGACGTAGTTGTCAATACTACATCCATATTTTCTAATTAAATAATTACTTAGTTGTTATTTTAAATACATTGTATTCGGTTTAAATCCTTTAATAATATTTCTTTTATTTTTCTTTTCTTTTATGTATCAAGTCTTTTAATGTTAGTTTAATTTTCTTTTTGTTGTATTTCTTTTATTTTAACATCAAGATCCACAAAATCTAGTAATGTTAGCATTGTTTCTCTTTTTATAGCATTTATTTTACTTTTTTTTATTTCCTTAGTTTTTATATAAAACCCGTAAAATCCGTGATAATAATTAGGTTTCTTTCTTTTTCTTTTGGTTATAATTCTAATTCCTTAGTTTTATTCTAGTAGTATTTTTTTTCCTTTAAAACCTTTCATTTCTGGTTTAATTTTCTTTTTGTAAATCTTCTTTTGAATGGATAAAAACATAAAATTCTGGTTGTTAGTTTAGTAGTTTTCTTTATTGTTAAGCATGTTAATATAATTTTTATGTTATTTGGTAATATACATTTTTGGTATAATTCATTTAAAATCATGTTAGAGTAATTTAAGTTATTTTAGTTATTGGATTATATTGTTACCAATTCATGTTTAGCTTGATTTTAGTGACATTTAACATATTTTTGTTCTTTTATTTAAATCATGTTAATTTTAAGGATATCGTATGCGGATTTGTCTCATGTATCTTTTAATTAGAAATTACAAGTTATCGGATTTAGGATTTTCTTTTCTTATTTGTTTTGTTTCGGCGTTCTATATACATATGCTACGTATTTTCTGTATTTGATTTTGGATGTTCTCTCATCACCTCCATTTTTTATATTTGCATGCATTTGAGAAATCTAATCAAAAACCAATGATGATTAGTAGAGGCCAACTTCATGGTTGGACGAACAAGGTGCCTAACACTTTTCTTGATTTGTACCGTAGCTCTTGAACCCTTTTTCTCTTGTTAACGTTTTAAAGATTAGTAGCCATTTTTATTTTTCTTGATTTTTTTTCAAAAACCAAGTGACGACTCCATTTTCAACAAAAAATGGATTTTCAAAATTTAGTTTTCAAGGGTGTTAAAATAGTTTTTAAACATTTCTTAAAATCTCTTATTTTTGAACAACACAAAACCCCCAAAATCCCAGCGCCATACCTATTCTCACCCCCGAGGGGCCATTCAAGGCATTCACTCGAGGTAACCTTAGAAACCCACAACTCTTCTTAAACCCTCATTTTCTTCCCCCAAAGGTGTCATGGATAAGGTTTCTATTATTCTTATTGTTTATTTACCATTTATTTCAATGTAAGCATTGTTCCTTCAAGTTTTTCATTAATAACTGTGTATTTGTAGCTCCCTGTTTTGTCTATTACTGTTGTTTTTATTCTGTTTCGACGCTCAACAGCACACTGAGCACACCAAAAGTTTTCTGAGGTTCTGGTATATGACGGCCACGACCTTCTCATGTCACGGCCCTATATTTTGTTAAACCTACAGTCACGGCCGTGCACTTTTTATAAGGGCCAATACATTTGTTGCCTTCTTTACTCACATCCACAACATCATATTGTTATGGCCTTGACGTTTGTTCCAAGGCTAAAAACGTGAAAACTCTCTTCAAAACTCTTTGATATCTGTTTATTTCAAGGTTTTATCTCCATTTATTATTCTGTTTAGCATATTCTTTTTTCTATATCATAGTCCTTGTTCTTGAGGGGAAATGGATGGTAGATCTGGCCTAGACTAAGTGGGTTGTGGTCTCCATTTCATATACCTCATTTTTCTTTATTTTGTAGATCTACAAACATGACGACCGCATCTTTTTCTTCTTTTTTTTTTGTCACAATCGGCATACTCTTTTGTTACGATCAAGAGGTTTTGTGAGACCAGTGACATAAAAATGTATTTTAAGCATTCTGTTGATCATTTTTGATATCCTGTATATTCTGTTTAGAGTCATTGCTTATATAGAGGATGAAAGATTGTGAATCTAACCTATAACCAATAGGTTATGGTCTCTGTCATGTATATCCTATTCATTTGAGCTTGTTTTAAGCCTTATGCAATATATATACCCTTTTTATACTCTTAAAATCATAGCCGTGAGCTTTTTTTTATTCTATTCTTTGCGGTAACCCCATATTTGTCACGATCGCATATTTTGTGGCTATTCTTGTCACGGTGGCAACATTTGTTGTTACAATCATGAGTTTTTTGTATGTTCAGTAGCTTAAATATGATGTTTAAGTCTCTTCTATTTATTCTGTACAGCCTGTTTATAGCATGTTAGGGGTAAAAATATTGTTGTATGAACCTTAGACCTTTATTTGTTCATTTAATCGCTTATTCGCATGTTTTTTGCTCAAATGATACATGTGGTAAATCTAGAAATAACAACCAAGTTGCATGACCCTAGAAGTCATAGTTAGGAATTTGTTTCGTTGCTTACTTTTATTTGAGCTCTCTTTAACCTCCTGTTCTGTATATGTTACCTTAAAAAAGTTTACAACAAGAACCAATATTGACAAAGTAGAGGCCAACCTCACGGTTGGGCGGCAAGGGTGCCTAACACCTTCACTTTTGGTACCTTAGGCCCCGAACCATTTTTTTCTCTGGTTACGTTTTTAAAAAAAGACCCACAGCCTTCTTTTTTTGTTTTTCTTGATTGTTCTCAAAAACCAAGTGATGACTCCATTTTTCTAAAAAGGGAGCTCTAATGCCTTGGATTTTCTTATTTTGAAAAGAAAAGAATATTTTTCCAAAAATAATAGATATTCGGTGCACCCCACGAATAAGCTAAACGTCCGCAGTTTTTCTAGCGACTCCGCTGGTGACTAGTTTTTCAAAAAAAATCACAAGAGGGCTTAACTTGAAAATGTCAATAGTTCTTGTTATAAACTTTCTTCGGTATTCATTTTTGCATTTGTATATTTGCGTGCTTTGTTCTCAAAACCCCGCTCCGCCTACATGATACCCCGGTCAGTTTCCTGTCTCTGGGCTATATCAGGGAAGCCAACAAGCTTTCAGGCCACATGCTTCCATAGATGTGGTAAAAAGAGTTATTGCATACCGTTTGACCATGCCTTGCACCATTCCTGGCATTGGGAGATATATATTCTGAACTCTATTCAGAAGGTACAGTGAGTGTAGACCTACTAGTCCTTTCATGTGCTTATAGTTTCTTAGAATCGTTTCTTTTAGGATCAATAAATCTTCTAGGGTTATGTGATTTTCTTTTATGGATGCTTTTGTTTATGTAGTTAGTACCCCGATTAAGACTAGTTTTCGTCCTCCCAATTCGTGATCAAGAGCGAGTTGTTTCGAGTTTAGGCTTGACTAACGAGTCCTCCGGTTTACATGAGTCCTTTCAGTTCAGAGACTCGGGATAATAGCTCTGTGCAGAGAAGAACCTATACATACTTGGGCTCAATCTCTGAGAGAGAACCTTAGAAGGGTAGAGCAGTCGAATTCTGTATTTCGGAAGGCAGATCCAAAATTGATCATGGCTAATATGATGACAGGACAATTATGGACCTATGGTGAACATTAGATGGGATCAATACAGTTGTGAACAACTACGCCAGGATTCAAACTCAATTTCAAACACAAATCCAACTCTTATAGGCTCAGCAAATCCAAAACCACGCTCAATTTCAACAACTTCAAACTCAAGTCAATTATTTGTTGAGTTTATTTATCGAGAACGAGACTTAAACCAACAAAGGGAGAACTAAGGCCATAAAGATGCTAATAAATCCTTCGATCACATTTGAATAGTTTCTTGATGGGGGAGTTAATGCTGAAAGTTCCATTCAATTAGGGGCAATGAAAAGTGCGAGATCAAGTCGAAAGGTAAAGAAACCATGCACTAATGACCCTAATCGAGTTAATAATAACTTCACCGATATTTTCAATGATTAGGTTTTTGAAGTAAACATCCTAAACCCAAAACCCAAACAATTTAGTCAGCAAAGAATTTTGAGAAGAACATTCACTCCTTTGGGAGTCCTGCTTTCCACTGTCTTTAGTAGTCTTATTGAGAAAAGCCTTCTCAAATCTTGAGAACCGACCATGCTACCAAATCCTTTGCCACCTCGATATAATCCAACCTAGTAATGTGCCTTCCACAAAGGGCATGGTCATTTAACCAACAACGGCATGAGCCTTCGGCATGAAATCCAAGATCTGATAGAAAATAAGGTGATTCTCCCACTAACTGTAGCTCAAAAATCGAATGTTACCACCAACCCTCTATCGAATCACGTAACTTAGCATCATATGAATTTTGTTGAAGGAGGGGCAGAAGGTTTTGATCCCACGAAGTTCATAATCCCTGTGATAGAACTAAAACCTCTTGTAGATTTGCCATCTAGTCGAGATGTGTTATTGATCAATGACTTTATCGAGGAACTAGTAGATGATGACTTTCGTGATGTCCCGATCTATGTCGTTCATAAGGAAGAAGGGTTTCCTCCCTTTGATAACGATAATGAAGAGGATGAAGAGATCAGAAGTCTATTGAAAGATTGGCACACCTTGAGGCATTAGATGAGTTAGAGAAAGCAAGAATTGACATCAAATGGCATGTCCCAACGGTTCCAAAAGATGATACAGCCTGGCATTGAGGGGAAACCTGGTACAGGAAAGCCGAGTCGAGTTTTAGAGTTGAAGAGGCAGAGAAAGCAGTGTCAGAAATAAGTGTTTTCGAAAGGAAAGGAAGTTGATAACGAGAGTAGGTAAGAAGATAATTTATCAATCGGTAAGGAGACCGAGAAGAAAGAAGTGTAGGAAGAGAAAGAGAATGACTCACCCCAAGTGAACTCGTTGGGAACCAAAAGTTTTGTGTTTGTTCCCTTTATATACATCGTTTCTCTTCAGGAACCAAAACCAAGAACCCCTCTACCAGAAGGGCCAGCTTTATGTTCTCTCGACGTAGAAGAAATCTTGTACTAAGAAGAGAACGACCAGTAGGATTTGGAAAAAGTAGAGCAAGAATTCATGGAGATGGAGTATGATGAAGGAAAATACTTGCCAAAATGGCACCCGATTATGGAGAAACCATATGACCATGGAGGTTCTTGGGAACCTTGGGGTCCTCCCCCACCGTACAATTATAAAGACTTGTTTGATGGGGTATCACTGCCACAACTCTTTGAACTAGAGATCGATATCGGTAAAGAATCTGATTAGTTTTTGTAAAACGTAATGGGAATTAAGGAAGATCTCTGGGGGATGAAGGATTTAAAAGAGAGAAAGCTAGGGCAGGCGATTTATGGGCCTTCTGAGAGAAAGGATATCTGGTGGTTGAGATTCGAGAAGTGGCTGACCAGTTTGAAGGACAATGGAAACCCGAAGAGCAAATAGAGAATCTGACAAGAAGCGGGAGGCATTTTAAGCCCGCACAGCTATAAAATGGGCAACCAAGTAGGGGCATGGAAGATCCAAAGAAGCAAACAGAGAAGCAGAACAATGAAGAAGAGGACACAGTCTTGAAAGCTTTGAATAGTGTAGACATCCTGATCAACGTATCTCCCGATCAGTTGGTCAGAATACATATGCCCGAGAAGCAGACCAATGTTATCGCCTTCAATGATAAAGACTTTTTGACCGAAGGGCCATCTCACAACAAGCCGTTACATCTAACCGTCCAATGTTTGGGGAAATGGGTGCCGGCCATCTTGGTTGATAATGGTTCTGCTCTTAATGTATGTCCACTACGAACTACTTACTATTTGAGACTGAAGATACAAGACTTCAAGCCAAGTGTGCAAGAGGCACGTGTATACGACAACATTAGAAGAGACATATTGGGATTGGTAACTTTTGCTGTGATAGTGGGAACTTTAGAACGTGAGGTGGAATTCCATGTTCTCAATGTGCCAGCCTAGCTCATTTAATCTTTTGTTAGGAAAACTGTGGCTACATGATCCGACAATTAGAGCAGTTCCGTCGACCCTACACCAAAATGTGAAGCTAATCACGGAAGGAGTAACTGTCACTATTCCGGGAGAGATTGGCTTGCCAGCCCCACTTAGTGACACTACCTCACTCCTCAAGATTTAACATAGGGAGGAGGATCTTTTCCTTAATGGGTTCGACTTTAACGAAACTAAGGCTATGCAAGTTTTGATGAATAATGAAGAAAACTATGTGATCCCAAATGTCATGGCCATGATGAAAGGAATGTCCTATTTTCTAGGAATAGGACTAGGCAAGCACCTACAAGGAGTCTCAAAACCAATTCCTGTGCACCACAATCGCTATGGATACGGACTGGGGTACAAGGCAGATTTAGAAGAACCAAAGATGGAAAAGTACAGGCCGACATTGAATGGACGTTGTATCAAGGAAAGGGATGATTTCCCTTATTGTGGGTTTTTTGAACCATGGATAGAGGAGAAGATTAATCAAAAGTTGCCAGGGCTGGATATCTTTTTCGGCCATCAGTTATCTAACAATGAGGAAGAAACATAGATATGGTAGATGGGATTCACTGAAAAAGTGTCAACAAACTGGGTTGTTCATAGCGAAGCGGGAGATTTGGGTTCTTTCTTTAATGAAGAGATGGCCCGACAGCGTATAGGTAACAAAGAAGAAAAGGATGTGCTGATGAAGGCTGCTGATGCGCCTACGGATTACACTATACTTATCATGGATGCTGCTAAAATATAAAAGAGTCAATGCTTTGAGTCTTTTCGTATGCATGATGTGGAATGTGAGTGGAAATTTGATTCTATTGAGTCTATTTTGATCAAGTTGTAAACGATTCCTATGATGACAAATCTGCCGGGAATGCTCCTATTGGCATCCCGAGTCCCTTTCAATTTAGAGTCTGAAATTGTAACCCCTATTGAAATCAATGAAATGAATCCGAATTTTGCTTACTTCATTGTGCCTCAATTATCTTGCATAGACTCTGAAAATTTTAATGAATTCGAGGGGGATATCCCCCAAGAATTAAAACTTTTAATTGAAAAGGAAGAAGAAATGCGACCTAAACCCGTAATGGAATAAACTATTTCAATAAATCATAATAATGAAAAGGATCTGCAGATAGTTCATGTTGGTTCTGCGCTCTCTTCGGAAGAACGTGAGCAGTTAACCCTTTTATTAAAAGAATTTAAAGATGTTTTTGCATAGTCCTAAGAAGATATATGCATGGAATTGACCTTGATATCGTACAACACCAAATCCCTCTCTATCCCGATGCGAAGCCTGTCAAGCAGAAACTCAGGAGGATGTAAGGAGCTTTATAGGGAAAACTTAGCTTATCAGTCAATTTATAGCTAAACTGACCACGGCCTGTGAACCTATGTTCTGACTCTTGAAGAAAAGGACTAATTTTCGATGGGATCAATAGTTCCAGGATGCTTTTGATGCTATACGATAGTACTTGTAAGACCCTTCAATTTTATCCCCACCAGAACCCGATAATCCTTTGATACTATATTTATCCATGATTGATTCAACAATGGGATGTATGCTCGCTCAAAAAGATTAAGCCAAGGGCTGTCTACTACCTAAGCAAAAAATTGACAGAATGCAAACGTTAGTAAACGTCTTTGGGAAAGACTTGCTGGGCGCTAGTTTGGGTATCCAGGAAATTACGCCATTACATGCTAGTGTACCGAGTTGCTCTGATCTCAAGGATGGACCTACTTTGAGAAGCTAGCATTGACAGGGAAGTTGGCATGTTGGTTGCTCATGCTAGCTAAGTTCGACTTCTAGTACGTCGCAAGAAAATCTATGAAAGAGAGAGCCGTGTTAAAAATTGAGAAGGATCTGTAGACTCTCTATTTAAATGGAGCCTCAAACCAATATAGGTACGGGATAGGGATACTCCTCATCACTCCTGATGATTCCCATATCCCTTTGGCTTTTATGTTGTGTTCTGAGGTCACTAACAATCAGGCTGAGTATGAAACATGCTTAGCCCGATTGGAAGCCACCTTGGAACTAGGGGCAAGAAAGTTGAAGGTTATAGGACACTTAGCTTTGGTCGTCTCCCAAGCAAAAAGAGAATGGAAGGTTAAGAAATAAAGGTTGGTCCAGTACCACCGAAAGCTCGAAATAATGATCCCCTATTTTGAGAATGTTGTGTTTACTCACGTACTGAGACTACAAAATTAGTTTGTTGATGCTTTTAGCTACTCTGGCAGCAATGATAGATATACCGCCCAGAGTAAGGATGAGACCCTTGGAGATTCAGCAAAGAGATACACCCGCAATCGGTAATATCATCGCTACTCAAGAAGTCAATGATGGACTACCTTGGTATCACAACAATTAGAATTTCATTGAGAAGGGAGAGTATCCTAGTCGAGGCAACAAGAAGGATCAAAGAGCTATCAGGAGACTTGTCATGCGGTTTGTGATATGTGAAGGGGAGGGGGGAGACTGTACAAGAGGGGATATATAGGAGTTAATACACTCTGCATTGACACGGTAGAAGGACACGAGTTGATGATCCTATGCCAAGGATACTTTTAGACGACGATGGAAACAGACTGCCACCAGTTCGTCCGGAGATGTCGAAAATGCTAAATTGACGTAAACCTCAATAGTGGCCATTTTTAGTTTTGGGAATCGACATGAAAGGGAAAGTTATGCCCAAGACATCAAATGGACACGAGTTTATCATTATAGCAATCAATCACTTCACAAAGTGCGTTGAACATGCCTCTTACTCAGTCATAAAGGCCTCCCAAGTAGCCAGGTTCATCAAGGAGAATCTTATCTGTCGGTACGGAGTTCTGCACAAGATAATTTCTAACAACGATTCTCACATTTAAGGAGAAGTTTAGACCTTTTGGAGGAATATCATATTGTCAACCATAAGTCTTCGCCATACAGACTGCAAACCAATGGAGCCGTGGAAGCTGCAAACAAGAATGTGAAGAATATCCTCCAGAAGGTGATAGAGGGCAGCAAGGACTGGCCATAAAAGCTACCACTTGCACTTTAGGGATACCAAACATCGATTAGGACTTCCACTGGAGCGAAGCCGTATGCTTTGGATTATGAAATGGAATCAGTTTTACCCATAGAATTGGAGATCCCATCTTTAAGAATAATGGCTGAAAGCAGCATTCCCAAGTCAGAATGGCAGAGGAACATATTCAAACAGTTACTCTTATTTAACGGAAGGAGGCTTAGAGCGTTGTTTCATATTTAAGGGTATCAGAGGAGAATAATTCAAGCATTTAATAGGAAGGTTAAGCCTTGGAATTTGAAATAAGGTGATTTAGTTCTCAGCCCTAATCATCGATCTAAGGGGAATGTTCAAACCTAATCGGGTCGAGTCTTATCTTGTCAAAACCCTGATGTCAGAAGGAGCCACTATTCTTATGGATTTGGATGGGAATGTCATTTCTACGCCAATCAACTTAGATCATCTTAAAAGGTTTTATCCCTGAGAGAAAAATAGAAATAAAAAGAAAAGCTTGCTGGATTAAAAATCGTAAAGGCGGCTTAGGTAAAAGTTAGAGCAGTCTGCAAGGCTGAAAACCTAAAAGGACGACCTTGACAAAATTAGAGCAATACAAATGATAGTGTCAATACACGAGTCTAACCCAAGCCTTGAACTACATTATGGCCTGATTCCCTTCTTCAGGATACGTAGGCAGCTTCTATTAGAAGTTCGGCCCAAACCTTTGTTCGAAGCTCTCCTCTGTAATCATGTCTTGAATAGTTGATCGATGCAAAAGCTTACTTTAATGTTTTTCTAATAAATTAGTTATACTGCAAAAATGAAAATTTAAGGAATAGTTTCTGAAATCATCACAAACTAGAAGCGGAGAAACTTTCATTAACAAGTTTTACTGATTTAGTATGATTCTAAAAACAATAGAGGCTCGCAAGTTCTCATCTTTTTCCTAAACAACTAAAGGAAAGCATCAAGATATTGGGGTATAACAAAGCAAAGTCAAGTCTTTCTCCTCTTTGCGTCTCTTCCTTGCCTTGCACTGCGCTCTAATTCTGTCCCAAGCCAAGCCTTGTAGTCCTCAGAAAGCCTGATATTAAATTCTCTACTGACCAGAATCCTCAATCGAGAAAGCCAAGCTCGCTGGTACTGACCCAAGAAAGGGGCTCGATGTGTAGAACTGTACAGATGACTCGCTGCAGTGTCAAGTCTGATCTGAGTATACCTAAATTGACAAAGAATGCGATGTGGATGATACAAAGTGATTAGCTTCAAGCCAACCAACAGAACCCCCGAGTTACCCACATGATAGTAGTCATGAGAGTTATTTTCAGCAAGGGGCATATCCAGGAGATGTCCTCCCCAGTCAGAGAGCTCGGATAATCCTTCCAAGCAGCTTCAGTGGAGCAGAAGCAGTAAGCTCGATGATAGACAAATAACTTCATGTTGTAGTTATCGGGCATGGGTTTCTCCAACAGATTCACCTTTTCCATCAGCCAAACATAAGAGAAATAAAGGAAAAGGAGAGCTGAGTGAAAAATTAGAGAGATATACAGAGAAAGGAGAGCTAAGTGGGAAAGGATAGAAAGAAATACAAAAAAATGAGAGCTGAGATAGAGAGAAATGCAGAAAAAGGAGAGCTGAGAGGGAAAAGATAGAGAGAAATATAGAAAAATGAGAGTTAAGAGGGAAAAGATAGAAGAAACACAAAAAGGAGAGCCTAGCGAAAAAATAGAGAGAAATACAGAAAAAAGAAAGTCGAGTGAATACCTATAGTAGTAAAGTACTTCCCATGAAGCAAGGGGCACCCTCAGCATGAACTGCGTCAAGCCCGAGAAGTGTCTCAACAAGGACTAGTGGAACGGGATCCTGGTTGTTGTGAGTCTGATAAGCTACATCCACCAAAGAAGAGCTAGCTGGTCCATTAGAAAACCCCAGAAGAAAACGGGCCAGTAAACAGATACAAAGAGCATAACGACGCTAGACCTGAAGGGGTCGGAATCGGCCAATGATCTAAGCCACATCAAGAACTCCATAAGTGAAGCCTCACGCTTGGGATAGCCACAAAGCTGCATCAACCGATTCTTAGGACTAAAAAATGGAGTAAGAACTATGACTCCATCTCGTGACAAAATCTCAAGACTAACAGAAAAGTCTTACACCATCGGGTACAGCTCTTCATATCCGAAACGAAACACGTGCACGTTGGGATCCCAAAGCTAGGTAGCCCCTCTCAGAAGAGGCCAGCCGATTCTCATGATCTTCAAAGGGAATACCACATCCAGGCTAAAGTTAACAAAATTCTTGCGCTCGACTGAGGAGAACTTGTCCACCCATGACAAGTGGGAGTTGTTGAAAGAACAAGCCATGGAAAGAAAAGGAGAATAGAGAATATCACAGGCAGTGGGATCTGGGCCAATGGGTCCCCATTTATACAGCCCAAAAGGAGAGAGGACCATAGAATAAGCCCTATGTTTTGTGCGAAAAAGCTCCACCAACGAACTTTACGGCTATGAATTCCAATCTTCCAGGTTGTAAACCTTTTAAACATCATAGCCGAGAGATTTTTCCTTGCGGCTGCAACCTTTTTCCTGTAAAAAATTTTTGACAGCATTGAGAGGAATTTCTTTCTCTCACCTAAGCAGTCATGACTGTGGTTCAGTATGAGGCAAAATTCACTTGCTTGTCCTAGTTTGCACAAGAAGTTGTAGCTACAGGTAAATTACGTGCAAAGAGGTTTAAGAAGGGTTTAAGACCCGTGATCAGAGATCGATGGTGGCATTGAGGATGCACATATTTACGAACTTGGTGGAGTCAGCCATCATCGTGGAAAAAACTTTGAGTAAAGCACGCAAGGCTAGAGAGAGTAGAACCCAGCAGGGTGGGGGAGGTGCACAGTCTGAGAGGTACATGAATAAGCAATAGAGGTCATCCGGTCCAAATTATCATCCTGCGGGATCATATGAGTAGCATTTAGTATCGCCACCCTCAGTAGCTTCATTAGGAAGACCGGAGCAGAGGGAGCTCATTTGTTATCGGTGCAAGCAACCAGGGCATCATGCAACAAATTGTCTGCAGAAGAGGCAGCCCTAGAGTTCAGTACCTATTCAGTCTTAGGGGAGAGAGCCACCAGTCTGTTTTGGGTGTGGTTAGCGAGAGCATTTTCGTAGGAGCTATCCTCAGGGCAGGAGTATACAGAGCACAACAAGTGCACCATCTGTTCACCCTGCACAGGGACAACAAACTTACTGGCAGCAATAGCCAACAGCTCAGACTTCTAGAGTTACGAAAGAGAGTGCCTTAGTTCAGTTAATGCGATAGCCTGAAGCGTAGAGCAATGATGGGCAGACCAGGGGACCGCAAGGTCAAGTGTATGCCCTTACAAATCCCAGTTCCTCCAA
This sequence comes from Heliamphora pulchella, assembly GCA_032270985.1. Taxonomy (NCBI): domain Eukaryota; kingdom Viridiplantae; phylum Streptophyta; class Magnoliopsida; order Ericales; family Sarraceniaceae; genus Heliamphora; species Heliamphora pulchella. Next base: position 23,693 of record JAULJZ010173464.1, read on the forward strand.
GGCACCAGTAATGCCTGATGCTGCAGCGACTACCTCAGTTATCAGAGGTTCTCTCTTAGTGTACCGATCGTGGGTCAGTGTTCTCGTCGACACAAGAGTATTGCATTCTTTATCTCATTTACTTTTGCATCTGCTTTGGGGTTAGAGATAGACTCGTTGGGTTGCATGATGTGTGTAAAGACCCC
>JAULJZ010173471.1:0-23876 GCA_032270985.1 Heliamphora pulchella
ACGTTCTGAGATTCATAGAAGTTCTATCACAGAACTCCAACGTTATTTCGATATTATAAAAAATTTAGATGAAAATAATTTTGATATTTTAAATTATTGAAAACAGCATAAGGTGTTATAGCCAGTATTGACCGCGATAGCTCGCGATATACTTGCAATTTCTGTATCTACAGTTGTTTCGGAGTCAACTTTTAGTGCAGGCGGACGGGTACTGAACGAGACCAAATCCAGACTCACTCCCGAGATCGTCCAATCATTAATGATTACACGAGGCACACTTTACGCATCAAAGAGGTATTAAGAAATGAATGAGAAGGAAACACTCAAAGTAGACATCGAATCTATCACCTCCGGAACGCCTGAATAATTATCAGGCTCAGATTGAGTTTTTAAATTATTTGTTGCATATGTAAACATTATTTTTTACATTTGTAATTTTACATTTTATTTGTCATGTATTTTAAGTAGAGAATAATGCAAATAATTGTTAGATTTGTATGTGCCAATCTAATTGGATGTACTCGACTTATAGTGATGCAATTTCTCTATTTTTTTTAAATGTACAATACACTTGTAATGTGTAAAATTGTTCACATTTGATTTTTGATTAATAAAATTTATATCGTATTTTATTATTTAATTGTTCAAGTTTACTCCATTTAGTTGATTAATACACTTATATAATATAATAAATTTGAATACAACAAAAATTTTTATAATTAACTTATATAATATAATAAATTTGAATACAACAAAAATTATATTATTATATAATATAATAAACTTATATAATATAATAAATTTGAATACAAAAAAAACTTATATTATTATATAATATAATAAATTATAAACTTATAATAATAAACTTATATAATATAATAAATTTAAATACAAAAAAAAATTTATATTATAAACTTATATAATATAATAAACTTGAATACAAAAAAACTAAGTATATTAAATAAGTTTTTAATAAACTTATAATAAACTTATATAATATTAAACTTATTTTTATATAAACTTATAATAATAAACTTATAAACTTATTTTTATATAAACTTATAATAACCTAATTTTTAAAAATTTATTTTTATAAACTTATAATAAACTTATATAATAATAAACTAATTTTTATATAAACTTATAATAAACTTATTTTTATAAATTTATATAAACTTATTATAAACTTATATAATAATAAACTTATTTTTATATAAACTTATATAAACTTATAATAATAAACTTATTTTTATAATATAATAAACTTATATAATATAATAATTTTGAAAAAAAAAACCAAAAAAACGGGCCGGAGCGGTTAGGCCCGCCCAAAAGCCTAGGCGCTAGGCCCGAGCCCGAGACCCGAGCCCGTAGCCCCAGCCCGAACTCGTAGCACCTAGGGTCTGGGTCGACCCCTGGTCAAAAAGCCCGATCCAGTCCGGCCCAAAAATTCGACGGGAGCCCGTCGAACTCAGACCGGGTTTGGCCTGCTCGGTTTACGGCCGGGCCGAGCCGGGTCCAAATTACACCCCTGATAGAAAAATGTATAATTTTTTAGGACATGTAAGTCCCTAAGGAGCAAATTACGTACATACTATGCCGTGTAGACATTATATTTTTGCATCCATTAATTTCAGAACTGGGGATGTGGAATGGTAAATTCAAAAGAGAATCCAGAGCTTGCTCTGTCAATTACTGTTATAGCTATTTTCCTTGGCTATTAACGATGAAGAGTGACCATTAATTTTTGTGGGCATGGATGGTAGAGGAAAACTTGGGTACATCTCCATCTAACCAAATCATTAGAGTGCTGTTAGGTAATGTTTATGTTTTTTATTTTATATTTTTGTTTTTAAATTTTTCGTAAATTATAAATGAAAATATATTTGGTAATTATTTTTATTTTTAAAAAATTATAAACAGTTTTCAAAATTTACAAAATTTTAAAAAATTAAAAAAAATGTATTTTTACTTATTTGGTAAATAAGTTTTGATTGGATTCATCTGTAATCTCCAACTACTATTTTTCAAATATTTATATTACCAAATATGTTTTTATTTTTGTTTTTTAATAAAAATAAACAAAAATATTTTTTTATTTTTTGTTTTTTGTTTTTTATTTTTTATAAACAAAAAAATAAAAAATTATAAATATTAGCAAACGGGCCCTAGTGTTTCATGTCGTTTCTCTCACTACGCATGCATTTCACTCTTATCTCTGGAAGGTATTTGCTAGCATTGTCCTTTCCACGTTGAGAGAAGCTGTCCAAGTCCAACACCCACACCCACACCCACACCCACACCCACTGCTGTAAATATTATTATCTTGTGTTTGAACTGATTTTATTTTTTTTATAATTTTTTTCATCTTCAATGAATTTTTTTCAGCATTAGTTTAAATAAGTTTATTTTTTAGATTCTTCTTGTTACGAGAAAATAAAAAATTAAATTTTTTTTAATCAAAACCTAAAAAAAGTTCATATAAAACGAAAAAAACTAATTTAGCCAATTTTTTGACTTTTTTTTATAGTTTTTTCGCCTTTAATTAACTTTTTTCAAAATTAGCCCTAACGAGTATACTTTTTAGAATCCTCTCGTTATAATAAACCAAAAAAATAAATAATTTAAATCAAAATATAAAAAATTTCATATAAAACGAAATAAAAAAGTTCCAAAAAAAAAAAGCCACAAACCTTTTTAATCCAAACATAGACTTGGCTTTAATAGTGAGCACAGATTCTCTCTTTTCCCAAGATTACATATTTCGTTACAATGTATTGAAGGCCTTCACGCCTTCAATTAGATCCGTAAGAATCCCAAAGTACAAAAAAATTCAAAATGCATCAAACTACACTTTGATCATTTGAGAATTTTAAAGTACACAAACCTCGAGATATAATCAACTATTCTCAATGCACATCGAATTTTTAGAACACGTGATTCATTGCTTGGTGGTAGTAGTATATGTCCCGGTGGAAAGGGATCGTCCTCACCCACGTACTTATGGAGAATTATTTAGTACTTTTGAAGTACCATGTACCATCGCTTATGAGGGAGGTCAAATTCCAAACAGAGCCACTGGGCGTCCACGTGAAAAATCGTACAGCCTGCGGTCCACCTTGTCACAATACTACCTCAGTATACCCATCCTAGTTCAGTAGAGGGGCCGAGCACAGGGGTGAGGCCACCGAGCTCTCAGGAGCTCGGGGCAGGTGAGGTCGAGCCATGGTCATGGGACCCGACCCGAACCCAAAGGAGGGGCTCAAAGTCGAGGTCCAGAAGAGAACGTGTTCGGCATTCACAGTCGAGCAGCGTGTGTTGAAAGACCTCAAAAATCGAGCTTGGGCCTTGGTACATTGTAATCAGTGCCAGTGATATGCAAATCAAGAGTTGGCACTCACGAGAAGAGATCGGTGGCAGTTGAACCAACCCTGGGGATAGGGTGTGAGAGAGGTTTGACTTAGGCCAAACTAGGTATAGATACCGATGGACATCTTAGCATGGAAAAAAGAACTCGCAGAGAAATAAGAATGATTGCCATGACAAGTCACTATTGACTTGACAGTTGAGTCCTAACTAGAGAAAAGGGACAACTCGACCTTCTCAGGTCGGGTCGAACCCCCAAAGTTAGTCAAGTGCATTCTTCTTATAAATAGCCTACACGCAAGAAGGCAAAGGTATGCTCTCTAATTCATAAGTAGAAACTCTGCCAACTAATTCTCTCAAGTTTTTTCTCTCTCTAAAAGCTGCCTAACTTCATCATCGGAGGATCTACTGACAAAAGTCACCAGTGGGCATCTCACCCCTTTCTTGTGCAATGACACGTGAAATACACCTTGAACAGTTCAGCCAGCTTGAACGGGAATAGTAAATTCCTATCTTAATCATCTACAATTTGGCGCCATCTGTGGAAAATCTATTAAGAACACCTCCATGGCTAACCAGGGCAACCACACCTATGAAGAGCTAAGGGAACAACACGCACCACGCGCGGAAGGGTCACGTGCAACTCACCATCAAAGGAGCCAACACCGAAGGAGATTTCTTGTGCACTCTGAAATCCATGTTGGTGGATCCAGGATCAACCAAAGAAGAGAACAGACCCATGTTGGTAGTTCTCACGAAACTACGCCGTCTGAGGGGGACTACCCACCACACTACTCGTTGCAGCAGGGACAAACGCAAACCTCCAGTAACACGCATGCACCAGCAGCACTCCCTCAAAAGTAGGAACGCTAGGCTAGCAAAGAGCTCGGGCGTAATGACGAGAAAGAGGACCGCAAGCAATGGATGCACCTTCAGCTCGAAGAGAGGCTGCAGCCGACCTCAGGAAGGTCGGCTAAAGATGTTACTTGAAGGGCGTTGGAATAGATATTAGCCTCCCCCTTCACGAAAGAGGTGGACGGGGCAGACCCATCCAAGAAGTTTCAATCACCAAAATTCAATCTCTACGATGGAAGTTTCAGGCAAATGATGGCCCTTTGGAATGGGAACGACGCCTTGTTATGTAGGATATTCCCCTCCAGCTTAGGTGAAGTGGCGTTGTGCTGGTTTGACAAATTGCCTGCTGGGTTGGTTGGGAGTTGGAAACAGTTGGCTGAGTTGTTCGCAACGAGGTTCATAACCAACAGCAAACAACCGAGAGAGATTGACTCCCTACTCAACCTCAGAAAAGAAGAGAACGAAAGCCTAAGATCTTATGCTCAGCGTTACTGGGAGATGTTCAACAATATTGACGACTGCAACAAGCAACTTGTCATGGCCTCTTTCAAACTCGGGCTGGACAAAACTCAAAAGCTGAGGCACTCCCTGACCAAGTAGCCAGCCCAAGGCATGGCCGAGCTAATGCTGCGGATAGAGCAATATGAAAAGGTTGAGGAGGATGTGGGAGAAACAGTCAATGAGGTGCCCCGCCTAAGCTGTACAAAGGAAAGCCCGAGTAGAAAAGAAGGAAGGCAAAAAGACCAAGAGGGAGCCCAAAAGAGAAAGGGAGCGCGAGATGCCGAACGACATTTATGAGGTGGCAAACACGGTGTTCAAGGAGTCTATTCACAAGCTCCTTCACCGGATCAAGGACAAGCATTAGTTTGTCTGGCCCCAAAAGAAGTTCACTGACCCGAGCAAGAGGGACGAGAAGAAATGCTGCTCCTATCACGGGGAGCACGGACACTTTACAGATTGTTGCTGGACATTTAGCAGGTTCTTGAAAAATCAGGTTAAGGATGAGAACCTCGGGCAATACATTGATAAGGAAAATACCTGAATTAAGCAACACACAGCATCTCAAGCCAAGCAGAGGGCAGGCATGGAAGAGCTGGTAGTAGGGATGGCAATTTTCCCCGTCTTACTCCGGCCCCGCCCCGTCCCCACTCTGTTTTGTAGAGTTTTTTTCGCCCTCGATAACAAACGGAGTGAGGACGGTATTTGCTCTTCTCGCCTCCGATTACATAAAATAAATATTTTTTAAATATTAATATATGTATATAATATATATTTTATAAAAATAATAAGTCCAAAATATTAAAATATTATATATTATATTTATCTCTAATTTTTTTTATTTCTTATATTTTGTATAGTTAGTTATATTAATTCATCAACTATTATTTTTTATTTATTATATTATTTATAACTTTTTTTAATATTACTCTTTTAAATCTTAAAAATTATACCCGAAATATTTTCATACCCGCCATGTTCCCCGCTACTTCTCCGATATTTTTCTCCGTCTCTGCCCCAATCAAATAGAGGACGGGGATGGAAGAATTAATTCCCAGCCCTGCCCCGCCCCACCCCATTGTCATTCTTAGTTGGCAGGTGTGATTAGCGTCATACACGCAGCCCCCAAGCCCGAGACATCGAACAAAATAAGGAATAGAAACCTGGAAGCAGCACATTAACGAGAGAGCATGCGGATCAGCTCGGGCAAATTGGTCCGAACAAAAGGAAGAGCTCGGGTAGCAAGTACTCAATCGAATACTTGACCTTCACAGATGCCGACATGGAGGGGGTCGAACACCCGCACAATGATGCTCTTGTCATAACTCTTCGAATTGGGAGATATGACGTAAAGCGCATCCTGGTCGATCAGGGGAGCTCGGCAGAGATAATGTATGCCGACCTTTTCTTCAAGTTAGGGCATAAGAAGGAGGATTTGTAGAAATGCTACACCAACTTGGTCGAGTTCAATGGTTAGCCTATCCTCCCAACGAGACGAATCACGCTCTCGGTCAAGGCAAGAACACAGGCCAAGAACATTAAGTTTTTAGTGGTGGACGTGCCATCTCCATACAATGCTATAATGGGGAGGACATGGCTTCACCAATTGAAAGTCATCCCCTCATCGTATCACCAGGTCCTCAAGTTTTTGACCTCAAGAAGCGTGGAGCCAGTTAGGGGGCCAAACTGCAGCAAAGCAGTGCTTCATGGTCGCTATCCGAGGAAAAGCAAGTTCATCCAAAGATGAGAGCAGGTTTGCGTGATGGAAATGCAGGAAAAACCACTTTTGGAGGATGTTAAAAGAGTGCCAACGGAGAAGGTTGTAGAACCACTGAAAAATGTCGTACTAAAGGACGGTGATCCAGACCGTTTCTTCTTGCTTAGCTCAAGTATGGCTGAGTAGGAGAAAACCGACCTGGTGAACTTCCTAAGATCGAACGTGAAGGTGTTTACTTGGACACCATATAAGATGCTGGGCATCGATCCTGAGGAGACGCAGCACAAGCTAAGTGTTGACCCATCGCATAAGCCAGTCGTTCATCATGGGAGAAGGTCCTCGGCCCAGCACTTAGAGGCTGTACTAGAGGAAGTTGAGAAACTTCTCGAGGCAGGAGCAATCAGGGAATTGCACTACCCCCTTTGGTTGTCCAATACCGTCGTTGTTAAGAAAAAGAACGGGAAGTGGAGGGTATGTATGGACTTTACCGACCTGAACAAGACTTGTCCGAAAGAATCATTCCCCCTGCCCAAAATCGATCAGCTAGTAGACTGAGCAGTGGGGCATGGAAGAATGAGCTTCTTGGACGTTTACCGAGGTTACCACCAGATTTCTTTGAGCTTGGTTGACCAAGAAAAGACCAGTTTTATCACCCCCCAAGGTTTATATTGCAACAAGGATGCCCTTCGGACTGAAGAATGTCGGGACAACTTACCAAAGGCTGGTCACCAAGATGTTCCAATCTATGCTGGGTCAAAACATTGAAATTTACATATATGACATGGTGGTCAAGACTGCACAAGAACACAATCATCTTGCCGACCTGAACAACATCTTCGAGGTACTGAAAGCTTACAAGGCTTAATTCTTCCAAATGCGCTTTTGGAGTGCAGTCAGAAAAATTCTTGGGGCACTCAGTGAGCAGACGATGAATTGAAACCGATCCTGACCAAATAGTAGCAATACAGAACATACAACCCCTAAAAACCGTGAGGAAAATACAAAGACTAACGAGGATGGTGGCAGCAATGAACAGGTTTATCAATCCTTCGTCAGGGAAGAGTTGTACGTATATCTGACAGTTTTCGAATACTCAGCTCGTGCGGTCCTGCTGAGGCTAGACGTGGCCGAGCGGCTCCAAGTCTACTACATCAGCCACACCTTTCTGGACGCTGAAACAAGATACTTACCACTGGAAAAGCTCGCACTTGCCCTGGTCATGGCATGCCAAAAGAGAGCGCACTACTTCCAAGCGCACAAGATCATAGTCCTGACCACACACCCGCTTAAAGTTTTGCTCTGCAGTGCAAATTTCTCGAGGAGAATAGCAAAATGGGGGGTTGAGCTTGGTGAGTACGATATTGAGTTCAGGCCTAAGACTGCAATTAAAGGGCAGGTCATTGCGGACTTCATAGCAGAATTCTCCAGACAAGGTACGCTGATCAACCCGAACCCAACCATGTTAGAGTCCGAGCTGGGGGGAAGGATGGCTACGCTGGAGTAGAAAGTGGGGGATTCAAAGCAAAAGTGTAGAAATGGAAGCTATACACCGATGGTGCTTCAAATCATAAAGGTTCTAGAGCGAGAGTGGTTCTCATCTCTCTAGAAGGATCCGTGATTGAATACTCCATTAGACTGGGATTTTCAGCTTCTAACAACGAAGCCGAGTATGAAGCGCTGCTAGCTGGGCTCAAAAGTGCCGAGTTACTGGGCATCAAAAAATTAGAAGTTTTTTGCGATTCCCAACTAGTGGTAAATCAGCTAATTGGGCAGTACAATACCTGAGATGACAGGATGGCCGCTTACCTTTCCACAACTCTTGAAATGGTTAAGGGATTCGAGGAAGTATAGATTGAACAGATCAATAGAGAAGGAAACTCCCATGCTGACGCCCTAGCAGCCTTAGCTTCGGCAATCGAGCTCAGGCTAAAAAGGACTATAGAAGTACAGAAATAAGAAAACTCAAGCATCGAGATGGGAGCACGGCATCGAGATGGGAGCACGGCAATTATGCGCTATAGAAGACAACTAAGAGCCTAGCTGGATGGATCCCATCATTAGATTTCTCGACGACGGTCAACTCCCGGTAGACAGGAATGAAGCACATAAGATTAGCCACAAAGCTGCTCGGTTTTGGCTATCTCCTAGTGGTCAGTTGTACATGAGATCCTTTTCGGGGCCTTACCTATTGTGCATCCACCCAAACAAAGTCCAAGATTTCTTATATGAGCTACATTAAGGGATATGTGGTGGTCACACAGGTGAAAGATCTATGGCGCATAAGGCTATCAGTCAGTGCTACTGGTGGCCTTATATGCAGAAGAATGCTTAGGTATACTCGAAGAAATGCAAAAAATGTTAGAAGTACGCACCTCTGCACAAGCAACCTGTCGAGGGCCTTAGCCCATCGCAAGCCCATGGCCTTTTTCACAGTGGGGACTAGACATTGTTGGCCCATTGCCTAAGGCACCCAACAATAAAAATTTCATAATCGTAGCAACATACTATTTCTCAAAATGGGTTGAGGCTGAACCTTTAGCCAATATCAGAGATGTGGACGCTAAAAAATTTGTATGGAAGAGCATCATCACCAGGTTTGGTATTCCGCATGCCATAGTTACAAATAATGAAAAACAGTTCGACAGCTCCTTGTTCAAGACCTTCTATTCGAGCTTGGGAATAAAAAATTATTTCTCAATACCTTCGATCCCTCAAAGCAATGGCCAAGCAAAGTTCTTGAACAAAACACTCCAATCATGACTCAATAGAAGATTGAAGAAAGCCAAGAGAAAGTGAGCGAACGAGCTCCCATCGGTGCTATGGACATACCGAACGACTCCTAGAAGTTCAACAGGGGAAACACCATTTGCTATGGCCTATGGCTTGGAAGCAGTAATCCCCCTGAAAATAGGGTTGCCTACCATTAGAATTAAGGCTTTCGAAATCGGGAACAACAGCCTCAACATTGCTCGGGACTTGAACCTAACCGAGGAAAGGAGGGAACGAGCTCTGGTCAAGCTGGTAGTCTACCACCAACAGCTCTCAAAGTTCTACAACAGGCGCATCAACCACATAAACTTTTAGGTCAGCGAACTGGTACTCCGGAGGGTCCTTCTCAATATTAGGGATCCCCTTAATGGCAAGCTTGGCCCAACCTGGGAGGACATGTACATGGTCGTATCGATTGCAGTCACGGGAGCGTACAGGCTAGAAGATTTAGAAGGAAAGAAGATCCCAAGACCTTTGAATGCTTAAAATTTAAGTTTTATCACTAAAGCTTGAGTTGTAAATTGCTTTTTGGATGATAAATGAAGAAATCTTTTTTGGAGACTTGTATAAACGGCCTAATGATATCTCAAAAAAGCCCTAGCACGACTAGGCAAGTAAAAGTCTTAGTTGACCACGAGTCAAGCCTGGGCAAAAAGGCCTAGCACAATTAGGCAAGTAAAAGTTCCAGTTGACTACGAGTCAAGCCTGGGCAAGAAAACCCTAGCACGACTAGGCAAGTAAAAGTCCCAATTGACAACGAGTTAAACCTGAGTAAGAAAACCCTAGTGCGGCTAGACAAGTAAAAGTCTCAGTTGACCTCGAGTCAAGCCTAGGCAAGAAAGCCCTAGCGCGGCTAAGAAAGTAAAAGTCCCAATTGACCTCAAGCTAACCCAGGATAAAAAGGCCCCGATTGATATCGATAAATACCTACGTGGTAAGTTTGAGATTTCTACATCTTCTGTCGAGAGAGATCTTCAAATTGATGGTAATTTCGAGATTTTTACATCTTCTCTTAAGAGATTTTCGGATTGAAATGATTTAAATGATCTCACAAGTTTTTTAGCTCGACAAGATGCACGACCTAGCGCGGCTAGGCATCAGTTGCTTGGTTAATCTCAAAGGATCACCACTGAGCTCGGCTAGGCACTAGTTGCTCGGTTGATGTCAAAGGATCACCACTGAGCCAAGGTGTTTTAACTCGGCTAGATGTATGACCTAGCTCGGCTAGGCACCAGTTGCTCGGTTGATCTCAAATGATTACCACTGAGCCAAGGTATTCTAGTTCGGCTAGATGTATGATCTAGCTCGGCTAGGCAACAGTTGCTCGGTTGATCACCATTGAACCAAGGCATTCTAGCTCAGCTAGATACAAGACTTAGCTCGGCTATACACAAAATAAGCTAGCTCGGCTGGATGTAAGGGCTAGCTCGGCTAGACACCAAAGACCTAGCTAAACTATATACATGAGAGACCACGCTCCATGCGATAAAACCAAAGTGACTAAATGCAGGCTATATTACTCAAGATCTCAGAAAAATTTATCTTCATTAATAAGGGATCAGAGTATAGTTAAAAACGAGTCGACCTCACAAATCGGGACGAGGCAGTGCATCGCGTACTTGGATCAAAATTAAAAAAGAAAAACAAATAAAGCCTAAGCGACTTGGGCTAGCTGAAGAGAGACATCCTCGGCGATTTCCTCTTGCGCGGGCTCTTCCTGAGTTGGCTCCTTCTAAACCAGTCTCCTCCTCAGCGCCTCCCCCTTGCTCTCCCTCGTGTTCAGGCTCATCTTCATCAAGGGTGAGATCGACGAGGACAATTACATTGGTGGCTCAGGTCTCGGGTCACAGGGGGTCAAGCTCTTCGAACTCGTCTTTAGGAAGAGGAGGCAAAGGCGCCTATTCAAATGTCTGAAGGGGAAGTAGAGCTGAAGAGAGTGGAGCAACCTCCACGACCTAGCCAGGTGGGGTGGCCTGCCCAATTAGGTGAGCTAGTTGAGCAGGGAAAGCAACGATAGGCTGTAGCAAGGGCACCTCCTTGTGAAAGGGAGAGTCCTCGGGCACTGAGACAACCTTCAGGGCTTCATCCCATCCCCAATTTGAACATTCTACAAGCTCCGAACCTGAGCCTTGTACACATTACCAGTTGTGTCGTAGCCCTCGTTGTACTTGGCCTGGGTAGCCTGTTGGTTCTACTCCTTAAGGTCAGCCACCGTCTTGAGCAGCTCTTCTTTGGCCTTCCTCGCCTCTTCGAATTGTCCGAGGACCGAAGCAAGGTTGGTCTCGTACTCCTTCATCGAGTCCAGAGCCTGAGTAGCTCGGACCTCGGCGTCTTCCTTTGCCTTCACGGTCTCTCCAATCTGGGCTTAGAGGATCTTGTTGTCTTCTTTAAGCTTCAGGGCATCAACTTAGAGGAGATGGTATTTCTCCTATGTACGGCTGCAGCGCTTGGCGACCTCAACACCCATCTACAAGCCCTACACAACAAGAGAGAAGTTAACTCGAATGGATAAACTACCAATAAATCTCTCAAGTGTACAGAGCTCATATTTGTGACTTACCACGATGATGTGTTGCGCAGCCTGCTTCGCAATAGATGCGTCCAGGATCTCCTGGTACTCAGCCTTGTCCCGAGAAAGATAAAGGCTCTTAGCCAGATCCCACACTACCTGGTGGTTGGCTTGCACCGAGTCCCAAGTGGTGGGGGGTCAGCCACGGCAGGCAGGTGAGAAAGAGAAAGGTGCTAGTACATAAGTTGCTTCAGAGCTCCCCTATGCAGGGCGCGGGGGGGAGGTTGGGCGGATCACCCTCGATATGCCTACTGATTTAGCGATCGACAACCTCTGAAGCCGTGCTTCTCCTCTTCTGTTATTCTAGAGGAGGAGGTGGGGGAGCAAAAGGGGCTGGCGGCACGTGCAGCAAGGTGGTCAGCATAAAATCCTGGATGGTCGGGACAGCTGGCGAATTCGAAGGAAATGTCGTTGGTAGCGATGAGGACAGGTCCCCGAGCAGGAAGCTGACAAGATCCCTTTGATCCATGGCTAGAGCTCTTCGGGTTGAACTCGCGCAGCTGGAGGAAGTTCTTGACGTGAATGCTCGGGAAGTAAAGGATCCTGTGCTTGGATGAGCTTCACCCTCGGCATCCTCTCCTTGTTATCCCCCGACAGGCACTAGGTAATGCCCGAGCTCTTCTGGGCGGATGGGTTCATCGTTGAATAGCCTCCTAAAGTAGCGTATGGTGTGATCCCAATTGAGCACACATTACAGATGTGCAAAGTTGATCATGTCGTCCTTCTTGTCTTTCTTGTCCCGGACGACAGTGGTGTCGCAGTATGCACCTGAAAAGGAATGCATTAGTGCCGAGAAAACCATGAGAAATATAACTTAACAAAGTTACAGGGATAGGAGCTCGGGTACCTAGGGATCCCGGCCTGGTCGGGCAAAGCCGTGGTCGAGGATCGTCATCTCTAGGACCAAGTTTCCAATTCCCCTCGACCACAATAAATCTTCTAGATCTCCCTTGTGGGAGTTCTTCAGCTCGAGTACAATGTTCCTTCTCTCCTTGGCCTTAAGATAGTACTTGTTATGGCCTTTGGACGTCTCGACGATGGAGTAGCAGTACTGAATCTCCTAAACACCAAGATTGATGCCCATATAGCAATTCAGTAATGCTACCCCCATCAAAATCGAGAAGACGTTCGGGGTAAGTTGCGTAGGGCACAACCTGTAGAAGAAAAGAGTCTCCCTCACGATGCTCGAGAGGGGAAACTTCAGCCTGGACTCCAGAACAGCCAATAGGGAGAACATAGCCACCCTGGGCTCCTCCGTAGTCTAGGTCTCCTTCTTAGTGGCTTAACGTATTGAGACGTCGTAAGGAATGGCCCTAGCTCGACGAAGCTTGGCCAAAACCTTCAGCGTATCAACATATCGAGCAAGGCACCCCATTTCATCTTTAGGGGTAAAACAAATGGTGAGCATGGTCTTTCCAGTTTCTGTGCGTGCGCGCAAATTGTATATGAAAAACAATGTATATAAATATATATACGCATATATATATATACGTTTATATGTATATGCGCACATATATAAACATATATATACATTTATAAGCATACACCCACCACTGTCAGCGGCGACAACGGTGGCAGCAGAGGCAATAAGCCAAGCCTCCACCGGAGTTTTGGCAGCCACCGTGACGACGGTACGATGGTGGTAGCGTTGCAAGAACATGAAAAGGATAAAAGATTAAACAGGCAGGATGAGTACCTTAAAGCAGAGGGTTTTTCTGGGGGATGAGGCTTGCCGGAGAAGAGGTTGTGGTCGCCAGAGAAGAAGAGATGTAGTCGCCGAAGCAGCGCCAAAAATCGTCAAGAGACTGGAAGGGTAGAGAGTTCGTAAAGAGAAGAGAGAGAGGGGCCTCCCCCCTTTTTATACTTTCCCCATCATTCAAGCAAAGCGCCAAGGGTTACGACGTCTAGGGCAGAGTGTGCCGTACGCATTAAATGCAAAATTAATGCGCACCGCACAGGACAACCTAAGATATAAGGCGACAGTTGAAGCCAAGCAGGAAAGACGCTCGGATTGGTATGTCTGAGCATTAGATGTGTACGGAGCATGAATTAATCGAGCTGGAACATTGCCCAGGCTTGAGAGTCTGAGCTCCACAATTGTCATGCACTCACATGATTGACATTTAAAGAGAACGACAACTGACATTCATGTACCCAAAATACAGCTGGCGCCGTACGCAATTAATGAGCATTTAATGCGCACATTAAAAGTGGTACTAGCTCATGGGGGAGTTCCACGTGGAAAAAATGGCGGTTGGCGTACAATTTGGGTAGGAAGAAATATATCAACGCAGCTTGCTCAACAAGCTCCCGACCTAAAAGCTACGTAGCGGTTCAAGGAAAGACAACTCATCACCTTCCAGTAACTCGGAGAGCCGAGCAACATCAAAACGATGGGGGTAATTGAGGGAGGTCAAATTCTGAGCAAGGCCACTTAGCGTCCACGTGGAAAGTCGTACAGCCCGCAGTCCACCTTGCCACAATACTACCTCGGTATGCCCATCCTAGTTCGACATAGGGGCCAAGCACATAAGTGAGGCCACCGAGCTTTCAAGAGCTCGGGGCAGGTGAGGCTGAGCCATGGTCACAGGACCCGACCCGAACCCAGAGGAGGGGCTCAAAGCCGAAGTCCAGAAGAGAACGTGTTCGGCATCCACGGCCGAGCAGCGTGTTGGGAGACCTCGAAAGTCAAGCTTGGGGCTTGATACATTGAAATCAGTGCCCATGATACGTAAATCAAGAGTTAACACTCACAATAAGAGATAAGTGGCAACTGAACCAAATTTAGGATAGGGTGTCAGGGAGGTTTGACCTAGGCCAGACTAGGTCTAGATACCGATGGACATCTTAACATGACAAAAAAAACTCGCAGAGAAATAAGAATGATAGCCATGATAAGTAACTATTGGCTTGACAGCTGAGTCATAACGAAAGTTAGAGGACAACCCGACCTACTCGGTTCAAGTTAGACCCCCAAAGTGAGTCAAGTATGTTCTTCCTATAAATAGCCCACACGCAAAAAAGCAAAGATATGTTCTCTAATTCATAAGCAGAAACTCTACCAATTGGTTCTCTCAAGTTTTCCTCTCTCTAAAACCTGCCTAACTTCATCATCGGAGAGTTCACCGGTAAAAGTCACCGGTGGGCATCTCACCCCTTTCTTATGCAGGAACATGTACAATACACCCTGAACTGTTCAGCCAGCTTAAACGAAAATAGTAGATCCCTATTTTAATCCTCTACAGCTTATGTGGTACTCACGGCATATAAAAAGCATCAATACACAATAAGTGGATACTCTTTATCTCTTACCTACTTAATAAAAGTGAACTACCATTGTCCTACCCGAAGTAGTATTCAAAACATGCTTAGATAAAAATATTACGTAAATAATATCACACAATACTTTAAGAATACCGAACAATTACTCTCCGCTTCCCTACATTACAAGACCAATGAAGGCACCATTTTGCTGATCGCCGTTCTACATTACAAAAGCACCAACTAAATTGATGTGAACGGCCCATGCTTAGAACCGCTTTCAATTTTATTTCAGAAACTTCACATTATTTTTTTCTCTCCCCCTCCCCTCCTCCTTTCTGTATTTTTTTGAAAAAAGAAAAAAAAAACTTGAAATCCAAATTTAATTCAACTTCTCTCTTACGAATCCGCAACAAGATTTAAGATCCCAGAAACAGATTAATGGCAAACAAGCAACTCATTGTGATAAACATAATTTAATTTTCAAGTATCTTCATCATCCCCTTCCCATTTAATAAAGCTACACAGCTTAGTCCTCTAAGAACCATATCAATGAGAAAGACATTCATCCCACAATCGTGTTACTGAAATCCCGTTTGAATTATCCGGACCAGACGCATCAAAGTAACAAAGCCACTCTATACAAAATCGTACCATCAACATAAGAAACGGGTGTGTCCAAGCAAGCTGCTGCCTACACATCTCACACGACAATTAAAACACATCCCCCAGCATTTTATCCACACAGAACCCACATCACGGCAAGGATTAAAAACAATATACAAAATTGGAACAACATAGCTCTCGTTGATAGAAGAAAAGTCATACAGAGAAAATCATCGAAGGAACTATTCTTCAGCCCCTTCTCATCGAAAATCATCGAAGGAACTATTCTTCAGCCCCTTCTCATCCATCCATTAAAAGATTATTCTTTTGGCAAACACTGAAGAAAACACACATCTTGAGAAGGTTGGGGACAACACCCTAACACAAGAGAGAAAAATCCTCAAGCACCCGCTCAAGTTCTAACTTATCGGGCCGGCCACTACAACCATCTCAAATCCAGCTTCACATACTCACAGTTTAAGCATCGTCTTCAATAAAAACACCGGTAAAGAAGCAGGCAGCATTTGCACTTGAAAACCACAGAGCTCATGCCTCCCTCAGACCCATATCTGCCACCAAAGAACACATTCAGCATGTTGCAAATTTATACTTCCAATCCAATGAAAGTACACAAGATATGAACATAAACCCACTCAAATCTGCTAGAATAGAGGGACTGTTGCACAATTTTAGTAACAAATTCTCTCACGCATGTTCCCCAAAAACAGAGTAAAAATTTTGAAATACAAGAAAAATAGTCAAAATAAAAATATCCTGGACTTGGAAACAAAAAACAGGGAAGTTAAAACATCATTATCATCTTTAATAATGCAGTCTATCTTAATGTGCAAATCCAGGCTTCTTAGAGAAATGGGAGGGGGCGGGCGGGGGCGCTGTTAGCAATTAAAATACTCAATAGTAATATGGTGGGCTTTCAATAGATTTCATGGAGGCCATGGCCCCAGCTGGTCAACCCATGATGCGAAACACAAAGGCTCATTTACAATTTTATTTTAATTATTTAATAAGTATTTTTATTTTTAAATTATCTTTTAACTAATATTTTATTTTTTTTTCTATAGTTTAAAATTATAATTTATCACTTAATTATAACTTTTATTTTTATTTTATTTTAATTTATTATTGTAGTTTATTTTTAAAATTAAAGTTTTAAACATATAAATAAGAAGCTCGCTTAATCTATTATTTAGGGTTAATTAATGAAAACTTGAATTTAAGATTATGGCTTTGTATTAGGACTTCAATCATTTTGCGCTACCCTATTTCCATCTCTTGCCCCTCCATTGCTCCACATCCTGCATCAATTTGGTATTAGAGTTTAGACTTGAGATTCCATTTCTTCTATCTTGTTCACGGGCTCTTTTCAAAACCACTGTAACGTCAGTCGCAACCGAACCCACTCTAGTCATAAGCCGCCGCCGCCATCGACCTACACGTCACAAGCCATTGCTATTAAGAGCCAAAACTTCGTTGTCGACCAACCTTGGTGCAGCCAACCAGCATCGCCAACACCACCGTCGACCATGCTGGCATGCTTCTCCTTTTACACAAAGCTCGAACCTCTCTCTCTATCTTTCCTCTTCTTTCTCCCTTACCATCTCTGTAACCCTAGACCTCTCTCCTCTCTCTTTTTGCACCCAAAAAAAGAAACCCTAGCAATTTGCTCTCCCACTTTGCGAAGAGGAGAAGAAGAAATGCCAGGTTCACCAGACCCAACCCTTCCCACCTTTGACACACCCAACTTTGACCCAAAACCCTACCGAAAATCTTTACCATCACCCGAAAATTCTCCTTACCCAAATCTTGACCGAAAGTCCGAACCAACAAAAAACTCGACCCATCCTTGACCTAAACTACATTCCTATTTTAACCCAATAACCCAGCACAATAACATTCAACCCTACTTGGACCCATCACAGCCCAGCCCATTAACGTTTTAAACCATTTTAAACCAATCCGAAAACAAAACTGGAAAAAAAGAACCACCCACGCCTTTAAGTAAACCCGCACCACTTAATCCAACCCATTATACCCAACTCTTTAATTCAGCCCATTAGCCATTTGACAACCCCAACCCACAAATCAAAACCCAAGCATAGCTCAACCCACCCCCCTCAAAATAAAAAACAAAAAACGTGCTCATCCCCCCTCTCTCTCTCTCTCTCCTCCCCCCGCCCCGCCCCCACCCCACCCCCAAATTTCCCAAGCCATGGTTACCTCCAATGGTAAGGCTTTGGATGATTCGCAAGAGATGAAGAGAAAGCATAGCCAGATGCTAAAAGATATAGCATATATTCGAGCTACATTAGATAAATTGAACGTTATTTTGTTAAAAGATAAAAAATATAAAGAGGCTATTGTTAGTGGAATTTCATGTGCTCGTCCACCACAAATTTTTGTGCCCCAATACATGGTAGAGGATCCGCAATTGATTGACTTAGACAACAGTTGTAAATTAGAAATTGCAGATTTTAATGCAGACCAACATAAATTTAATTCTACTTCATTTCAAGAGATCAATAATTTTATTCCTCCTCCAATCATTGAAGAGCAATGCATTCCTATGCGGTACACAATTTCATCAAATGAAAAGTCTCTTAAACTTAAAGATGCAGTCAACTTTGTCACGTCTCATTGATGGCCCCTCCAATAAAAGATTTCGTCAACATACCTTTCATGACTCATTTAGGAAAAACTAAATCATGGGGCGGTTAAAGTATTATCGGAGGGACTGTAACGAATCCGAGCATTTGGAGTTATGAAAGTGTGCTCAGTTCTTTGATTATAAGTTCACTTCATCCCAGACTAGACCGGAATAGGAATATACCTTGTTTACATATGTAAGCGATCTGCCAAAAGTTGTGGGATGTAAAAATACATCGGTACGAGAGCGTTCCGTTGGGAGTACCGTCAAAAATAGAAACATTTCCTCTCACCAAACATTTAGGGAAGATGTTGGTTGAATTGAGTTGTAGGCATGAAGCGTAAGAGGAGCCTGCAACTAAAGCCCTAGTGAACAACAATCGTAACTATAATGGTCTGATTGATTTTCTTGCAGTTGAAGATTTTATTTGGATTATCAAATTAAATTTTGTGAACCTTGTCAATTGCCTCAAGATCAAGATTAGAAGGAATGGGACGAAACCGACGCAACTCATCTATTCCAAATACTTGATTATTTAGCATGAAGAGTTTAGTATTTCAAGGCGAACTCGACGTCAAATTTTTTTTTTTTATCAGTGAAGGAGGATAATACGTTTCTTTTTTGTTTCCTTTAATTTAATATTACAGTAAATCTTTTAATTAAAAATTTTTATTTCTGTTTCTTTTTAGTTTAGGATTCTAGTTTCATTTCAAAATTAAGGTTTTAGTCCTATAAATGAGAGGCTCACTTGATATATTATTCAAGGTTGATTACTGAAAAGATAAGTTTAAGGTTGTGGCCTTGTGTTAGGCTTTCAACCCTTCTACGCTACCCTTCTTCCATCTCGTCCCTCTATCACTCCACATCCAGCATCACCCGTCTTCACCCATCAGCTATTTTAAAAGATTGCCAAACATCCCAAATTGTATGCACGCACAATTACCCAAAAGACAGATATCATGATGTACCATTGTTGGTTCTTCCTGAACTCTGTCAGGACAGGATATATGTTCTCAAAGGCTGTATATGTTTCATCCCTCACCTGTGGAATCAAAAATAACAAAAGCCAGTAAGCCAGCAATACAAAACATCACCCAAAATCCAGATATTAATAGATGTCAAAAAATCCTTCCTCACCTTGGCTCCAGTAAGGACAATCTTTCCTGACACAAAGATGAGAAGTACAATCTTTGGTTGCTTCATACGATATATTAAGCCTGGAAATAGTTCGGGTTCATACTACATCAAAACAACACATATGAGTCATGATAAATTGCAGATTAAGAGAAGTACACATCTCGTACAAGATTTACATTTTAAAATAAAAGTAGGCTAAGTAGTAAGCATTCAATTAATTGACAGTTCTTCAAACAAAAGCATTGAAAAAAGAAATAGTTATACTGTAATAATAAGAGATCATATGAATTAAAATAATATTCTTCAATAGCACTTACACTTGAAAAGGCACCATGAGAATACGCAAGACCTTCAAGTCTGATAGGAAATTTTACATCACATGAACCAACTATATTCTGAATCTTGAAATCCTACCAATCAAAATAACAGAACATAGAACAGGGAATAAATAAATAAATGAACCTGGTAATAACCAGCATGTATGTTTACCAGCATGATGAAACACAAAAGACAGAGAAAGAGGAAGAATTGGGGAAGTACCTTGAATTTGGCTGGAAACCCAAGCTTTTGGATAATTCGTGCATACTGGAAAGTTAAAAAACAGGTCGTTTGAGATATCTTATTAGCCAAGTTAATCACCCAATGGAAATGCATGCACAAAAAGATATTAAGAACCTCACATGATTAATTACTAGAGGCATGGATCAAACAAGAATACAGCAGATGCAGAGATCCAGGCATGGATTTCAATCAAATTGCTTAAAGAAAAGCTTTGAATTGGAAAAAAAATGTGTTTTAAAATTTGGGTTACAACAAATATTGTCCTTTTAAATTTCATTAAGGTGTACGGCTATGATTATGATCAGAATTATGACTTCACATGATTAATACATTCAGAAGTCGTTTCATACCTTTCTTGCCGCCAGTTTTGACTGGTGCTCACTCTTTGCTCCAGTGCAAACCTAATACAGAACAGACCACTCATGATGCGAAAAGATTTACAAAGAATATTGATGCCAATAATTGATAAAACTGAAACATAGAATATTGACACCAATAATTGATAAAAACTGAAATTGGTCACGATATTTGATAGAAGTGTTCAAACAGAATGAAAAAGCCAAACGTCATAACCCCAAAGAATCAACAGAAAAGGTAGAGAACCAGAAAGGTTAACTTTGTAGTTATTAGATGGATCTGTCCATCACACCGCTGACATCCAAAGAAGCCACGCAGACTAGAAGCGGGAATGGAAACGAACAACGGTATAGGCATGGGGATTTCCAAAAATAAGGACACGTGTGCAGCAGGATATAACAAAAAATATGAATTTTTAATATATTTATTAGCTACATGTATGAATATAGCATATTCAAACCCACTAAAAATAATAAAAAAATTAACACCAAGTCATACTAAAATTTAAATAAAACCTTTTGATGCATAATAATGCATCATTCAACATAAATTAGAGCAACAAGAACATAGTAATGTAACAAAGAAAACCAACTCACCAACCTCAAAAGAGAAAAGAAAAAATAAACTGTTGCAACTTAGAAACACTTAAATTATGAACATGAAAAGAAAATCACCATTCCAAAGAAGAATGACGTGTAAAAAGAATTCTCTCTTTGTAGTGTAGGAGTGGGGACACACATGGTTATGCAACAGGGAGGTCCACCATTAATCCATTTCCCGACATAAAAAGCTCATTCAAGATTTAATTAAGAAAGATTAAAGGAGCAACCAAAAGTGCAAATGAACAAACACAAAAAAGCTTGGAAACCTGCAGATGTTTGAAGCAATTGAGGTCATAGACATGGTGAAGTTAGTACAATGGAAGGTGGGAGAGTGATTTCCTTTCTACTCTAAACCTAACACCTCACTAAAACATTGATAGCATAAACCAAGCCGTGCCCCCCACCCCCCTCCCCCAAAAAAAAAAAAACAAATGTTAGGCAGGGTAACTAGGAAAGAACAAGATTGATGACCATCACTATACAGCACAGTATATGCATGCACAGAAAAAATGAAGACTTGCCTGGTCTATGTATGGCTTTATAC
This sequence comes from Heliamphora pulchella, assembly GCA_032270985.1. NCBI lineage: Eukaryota > Viridiplantae > Streptophyta > Magnoliopsida > Ericales > Sarraceniaceae > Heliamphora > Heliamphora pulchella. The sequence continues at coordinate 21,508 of JAULJZ010173471.1, forward strand.
ATGATAGCGTGATCATATGTTCTTCTTCAACTCAAAAGAGTTGTCTGACTTTTATTTATAAGATTTACACGTAAATGAAAGTGTGAATAAAAAAAAAGTACTAGCTCACATAAAAAAATGAGGGGATTTGTAATATAGACTTAAGAAACCAAATTGATTAATCACTTTCATCAATTTTTTGGTAACTTGGCATGCATTGGAGCGCAACGATACATGTAATACTGTTACAGTTGCAGCCAGTATTCAATGACTTCAATATAAAACACCCATCCAGGGTTCCACAGAAAAGACAAAGAAACAAGAGGACGACAGCATAACATATAATTACTTCCATCTCCACAGGGAGGGGAAAAAATAATCATTGCATCCAGTTGTCCACACAATTCGAAAACTACAATGATAGTGACCAACACAAATTGATGCCGTATTTGAAGAGAATGATCTCAAATGATATCACAAATCTCACCATTTTCCCAGAAGCAAAAATCAAAGCTGTCGTCTTTGGCTCCCTTATCCTCATAATAACAGCAGCAAATCGCTGTAGGGTTTTAGAAGAAAAGATGAAGAGAACAAGAAAACGATGTTAGTAATCAAAAAGTTAAAAGTGGCTTGCAGTTGCTGGTCTGGGGGGAAAAAAAATACAGGAGGACAAGGCACTATGCTGGGTATATTGGAGAAATCAACTCCACCAAAAACTTGGAAACCTGTGTTGTCTTTGAGCGTGTGCAGGCAATAGCTTTGTCTGTGGGTGCACCAGGTAGAGAGAATTGTACAGCCAATCAAACATCTCCAATCATTTAATGTCACAACGCCAACCAAATGTGACTCCCCTCGCCTAATTATGACCCATGGGTGCCATTTTGGATAAATGTTCATCTCAAGTAATTTCTAATATATCACTAATTCAATATGTACAGCCTCTAAAAGATTGTTTGGAAGTAAACAAAACCAAAAAGAAGCAAAAACAAAAACCAAAACTATTGTACAACCACTACGATATCAAATTGCATTTGTACTAATCTTCTAGACAAAAAATGCATACCTTGGGATTATATTCTGCATTACGTGCCTGCAAAGCAATGGCCTTGAGGTCCAACTTGCAATCCAAGTTCACTGTTGAGACAATGTTCCTAGAAACACATAACAAATGAAGATTAGGTTGTGCAATTAAGCATACATATTGCATAACCTCAAGATGCTAGCACCGTACTAAGACGGTTGAAATAAAGTATTCATCATAACACAATCAAATCATTACCAACCTCCACACAATTCTAACCAAAAGAGATACCAAACAATAGTCCATGGTTAACATAAAACCAACTTAACTATCATGATGAAAAACAAAATATACAAAAAGGACAATGATTACCTACCATGTGCAAACCATATTCAAAATCTTGCAACCCCTAACTTAGAGTTAACTAATGATAAATTATTGCAATAATAATGTCTTTAGCTACTTCTAAATTCGCTAGTCTATAACAATATGAAAGACAAGTAAAAGAAGCATCATCTTCTCTCTCTTTTAAAAAGAGAGAAGAAAAAAAAAAAGAGGCTTTACAACAAGCTAGACTTCTCCCACACACTCCTAATATGTTAGGCCACAAAAGGAGCAAATGCTTAGCAGATGAATATGAACATATCCAGTAGTAATATGCATTAAGTTAAGCGTTTATATTGATGAGTCAAACATTACAAGAAACTGCTATTACAAAGGTTTACCAAAAGCTCCTCAAAAAAAAAGAAATAAATAAATAAACACCCAATAGACTTGTCCCTATTTATAAGGTAAATGAAGCATCCAAACAACCAAACATCCATCTCAAACTTTCCTGTCCTACAGCGTAGTGTGTGTAGTTTATCCCTTTCTTATGATCCATACATGCACAATGATATGCCCAAATTCGTCTTAATTATTACAAAGAAATAAAATTTCACACCCATTTACGATTTTCAGTAGTGTGAGTTATTCTGTTCAAGTACATAGAGGACATTCAAAAACGAATTATAAAGCAATTTTCACGATACAGTAACAGCCTTTCACACGATATACTAGCTCGTCTGCACAAGCAATTCCTCAACAATTTGGATATATCATTATGCAATCCAGAGAAGAAATTTTTTTCTTTTAGCATAAGCTTTGCATTTAAAATTGGACCTCGACAGAACATGAACATCCATAACAAAATCTACTTATATCAGACTACAACCCAAAAACTTAGAAGTGGGGCATGCACAAGCGTGAAGCATGTGATTTTATTTAATTGGTTACAACCCACAAAACCTTCCGAGTCCAAATATATATATATATATATATATATATATATATATATAGAGAGAGAGAGAGAGTGAGAGAGAGAGAGAGA
>JAULJZ010173481.1:0-23874 GCA_032270985.1 Heliamphora pulchella
CAAAACTCCGTTTTCAAACCATCTTTTGAAATCTTCCGCTAACCCTTTTTGAAACCATAGAATCTCATAAAAATCTCAGATAAACATCGTACGAGGAAAACTTGAACCAAAACACATCATTTTCCAAAAAAGGTCAGGTTCAGTCGACTGGACTCACCCTCTAGTCGACTGAAAAATACACTGAAAATGAGAGCCTAAAACAGAAGCCATTTCAGTCGACTGACCTCCCAGGTCCAGTCGACTGAACCTCTCACATGATGATCCAGTCGACTGAACTCATGGGTTCAGTCGACTGAACCAGCCGAGATCATGTTTTTAGCTACGGTTTTGGTTTCCAAATCTCAGATCAAGCCTCAAAAATACCCGTTTTGATACCTAAAAGCATACATGAGCTCAAGGCTATCATAAAACCTTGAAATGAACGCCCCTCTTTCGATTTTATCCAACCAAACGCCGAAGAACGATTTTAACCCAAAACTGGATCTAAAACACAAATCATCTTTTCATGCGTTTTTAAACGGTGAAACAACATAAGATTATTTATATATATCCCTCATACAGCAGTAGAATCTAAAATCCTACCTCGTTGGGTTAAAAACCCGACGTCTCGATCTACGTGTAAATTCGAGCTTCGTCGAAATTAAATTCTGACCGGATGGATGCGAAGCCCTCGATGCCGATACTAAGGATCTGCAGATGGTCCGTCAAAAACCAAACCTCGGGCCCCCGAGAAGTTAGAGAGAAGGCAAAGAGAAAATTGGAGGAAACTTAGAAGTTAAGTTTTCAAAATATCTATTTAGAAAATATCTTAGTTTCGATATTTATAGGCCTCCAAAATATCTTTTTTTTTTAAAAATTTTAAAATTCGCACGGCAACTCCCTACAACCCCCGGGAACCAACCCCGCATGCTCAGATAAACTTAAACATGCATCAAAACGAATAAATCATACACCGAACAAATATATGCAAAACACAACATTTTCATATAAGTCTCAAAAAGAGACGGGTCCGGGTCTCACAAGTTCCTTTTCTAGGTTTGGCCTGGGTTTTCTGTTATCCCTCGTTGTTTATGTTACTTCTTCCTTCGAGTTTTTTTTTTACCTGGGTTATTGCTCTTCACCTCGTCTTGCTTTCTCGCCACAGTTTTCTTCTCGAGGTCATGCCAGTATTTTGTTTTGAAACCTCTAGGATAGTTTCTCTCTTTTTTAGGTTCTTCCCGGGTTGTTAGTTCTATACCGCCATTTTTGTTTAGGCTCGCTTTCTTCGAACCCTTGTTAGACCTGTGTGACCTAGTCTTACTTCCCTCCAGAGTGTTGCTCGCTTTTCCTTAGAATTCTAGATTAAATCGGTCACTTTGGCCTAGTTCTGTTGCCATACTGGAGTGCTGCCCGTTTCTCTGCTAGAATTTAGTCGATCCTCTCCTTAGCTTTCCTTGGTTATCAGATGTTCAATTGTTATGCAGTCTGTGAGTTCGACAGGGGCATTGCTTCAGTTTCAGTGCTTATGATTTGTTATTTTGGGAATCTGAGATGTTTGCTACCTGTTGTCAGAGTTCTTTCTAGAGAATTGTTTAATACTGGTTATTCTATTTTCGGGATCCATGTTTTCTTCGAGTTTAGATCATTGAGCCAAGAAGATTATAGTCAACGCGTGTCTGGGCTAGATCAGTGATAGGCAGACTCTACAGGATATCTGAACAGCTAACTAAATTATCTGAAATGGCTGAGAATGAAGTTAATCTAACAATCCTGATGAGAGCGATCACTGAAATATAGAGGACCATAGAGCAGCAAACCCAGGCTCAAAATCAGTGCCAAGCGCAGATTCGAGCAATTCAGGCCCGTCTGCCTAGCGTAAATGGACAGCTAGAACACATGAATGAGAACGATGAAGATTTCTGGGATGATAACCAGGGACAAGACGCACCACAGGTTGCTATGCCACTTCGGGTTCCCCACCCGGTCTTAGTAGAAGAGGAAAACACTGTTCAGTCCAGGGAGTCCGTGCAGGCAGAGAAAATTGATCCTATGGAGAAAGTCTTGAGGAAGGCGAAAGGAGTGGAGGAATATATACTTGATGTAGGGGGACTCTACTTATTCCCAGATGCTAAGCTTCTGAAAAAAATCAAAATGGTTGAGATGGAGAAGTTTAATGGAACTGGTGATCCTCGAATCCACTTGAGAATGTATGTCAGTACTCTCTCCCCCATGGGGATCGATGATCAGCCAAAGGCCCAACTTTTCCATCGCTTTTTTTCAGGGGAAACTCAGAGATGGTTTCTCTCCCTAAAGGTTGCTAAGACCCGAACCTGGGAAGACATAGCCATGGCTTTCATCAGCCAATACAATTACAACGTTCAGCTGGACATAACAACTCGGGAGCAAAAAATGACTCATCAGGAGAATTGGGAATCATTTGTTGATTTTCTGACCCAGTGGAGGGAAAAAATGGCCAAGATGACAAATCGACCTACTGAAAAAGAACAAGTGAGAATCGTGGTGAAAAATCTATAATTTCCTCTGAAATGTTATCTTATCACACAGTCGCTCTCTACTTTTGAGCAGCTTTTTGATGCCGGGGTACAAATTGAAGATGCCATTCAGTTGAGGGACATTGAGGAGGCTGAGCCAAGCCAAAAGTAGAAAAGACCTTACTCATCTAACAACTAAAACCATCCCACCTCTTCCGCTAACTCTGCATCTCGCTCTAACGAGGTGAATTTGCTAAACTCCCAATCAGATCAACTAAATTCTTCACCTTCATCACCTTCTCCCAGAAACAACCAGCCGTCACAGCCGAAAATGCTAAGGAGAGTTTTCACTCCTCTTAATATCTCTCTGACCACGATTCTGAATCGACTTGTCGAGAAAGGGCCGATAAAGCATCTTGATCCAATGTCGCCTCCTAACCCTTTACCGCTACGCTACGATCCCACCCAATATTGCTCATACCATTAGCGCCACAGACACCCAACTGACAATTGTCTAAAACTCTGCCATGACATTTAGGATCTCATTGATAATAAAGTCATTCCACCTCCATCTGCACTAAATGCCATAACTGGTTTTTAAATTCTTATAATTTGCATGATTCAAGTCTGAGTCTAAGTCGTGTTTAGATCAATTAGATGTCGAGTTTAAGGGCACGTCTATTTGTGCCCCTTCTTCTTTTGCTTTCAATTTTATAATTCATGCTCTCTTTGATATCAATGAAATAAACGAAGGTTCTGATTATCCTATTTTGCTTGATTTATTTTGTATGCTTTTTATGATTCTAAATTCGAAGGGAATGTCCCCGAAGAATTAAAAAATTTTAATAAAAAAAAAAAGAAAAAATACGTACCCAACCAATAATTGGAAATATCTTGTCAATAAATCTAGATAATGAAATTAACCCACAAATTATCCAAATTGGTTATTCTTTATTTTCAATTGAATGTGAACAATTAATGACTTTATTAAAAGAATTCAAAAAAGTTTTTGCATGATCATACGAGGATATGCCCGTAATTGATCTCGATATTATTCAACACCATATCCCTTTGTATCCCAATGCCAAATCGATCAAGCAAAAGTTGAGAATAATACGGCCAGAATGGGCTCTGAAAATCAAGAAAGAAGTCACCAAACAGATCAACGCTGATTTTCTCATGGTAACTAAATACCTAACGTGAGTGGCGGATATTATACTAATCTTGAAGAAGGATGGACGTATCAGAGTTTGTGTAAATTTCTGAGATGGCCAGCCCAAAGAAGACTTCCCACTATCGCATATTGACGTCTTGGTGGATAGTACAGCGGGGCACGACCTCTTGTCAATCTTAGATGGTTTTTTTGGGTACAATCGGATTCTAATGATCCCTGAAGATAGATAAAAGATGACATTCATTACACCTGGGGCACCTACTATTACCGCGTGACACCATTTGATTTAAAGAATGCAGGGGCAACCTATTAAAGGGCTGCAACTACCCTGTTGTATGATATGATACACAAGAAAGTCGAAGTGTATGTAGACGATATGATTGTGAAGTCCAAAGATCGAGACGGTCATATCATAGCACTACAAAAATTCTTCGAAATGATCAGGAAATATAAGATGCGGCCCAACCCGTAGAAGAATGGCAGAAGAATTGGATGGAAGAGCTTCTTTTATTCGATAAAAGAAGACTACAAACCCTATTTTACATACAAGGATACCAAAGGAGGATAGCTCATGCGTTCAACAAAAAAGTCAAAACCTGGGATCTGAGAGAAGGTGATTCAGTTCTTAAGAAAATGAAGACTCCTATTTTTTATCCAAGGGAAAAGTTCAAGCCAAATTGGGCCAGGCTGTATTTGATCAAGACTATTATGACCAGTTGTGCTGTAATCATCACGGATCTGGATGGCAATACGTTCTTTACTCCAATCAACTTGAACCAACTCAAAAAGTATTATCCTTGAGAGAAAAATAAAATAAAAAGAAAAGCTCGCTGGGTTAAAAACTGAAAAAGCGACCCAGGCAAAAGTTAGAGCAGCCTGCAAGGCCGAAAACCCGAAAAGGCGACCTTGAAAAAAGTTAGGGCATCACAAAAGGAGAGTGTTAATACCCGCGATTAACCGAGCCCAAACTACGTTATGGTCTTATTCCACTTTTTTAGATACGTAGGCAGCTTCTTTCAAGAAGTCCGGCCACCTTCTTTGTTTTAGCCATCTTTGAATCCGAGTAATGATCATGTAAATTTATCTTTGAGTTATGATAATAAAATCGTTTAGTTGCAAGAATCAAAAAACTTTAAATAATTGGAAACCATTTTCAGATAAACGTGGGATTTTCATTATTTCAGCTGCGATCACAAGGTTTTAAAAATAAAAGGTGGGCACGCAAATCCCAAACTCTAAACAAAGAAGAATGCTACAAAATTCTAAGAGCAAAATAAGTTCCTCAAATCTTCCTCCTCTTCACTTCTTGTTCTTCTCCCTCTTCTTGGTTTCTGCTCTCTTTTTCCTGAACCAGCCACCCTTGTACTCCTCGGGGAGCTCAATGTGGGACAGCTCCTGCATCTCCATCAATGAACGAGATGGTCAAGCCTCCTGATACCATGCTAGAAATGGAACTTGAAGGGAAGATGAATACATACTACCCCATACGTTGTGAAATATGATCTGACCTCGACCAAACTATCTAATGATCCAGTGTAGATAGCAGAAGGTGGACAGCTGTAGACCAATTAGCAACACATCTGGATGGTCCATAATGGTCAAAGTTATAAAAGGGATCTGCCACTAGGAGCACTGTCAAGTAATGTCTCTTCTAGTCAATAAAGAAAGATATTATCTCCAAGCTGCCTCAGTAGTGCATATCAGATAGAAATGATGATAAACAAATGTAGCAGCATTGTACCCTTTCAAACCCTATTTTTGTAGAAGATTTACTTTTTTATTAGCCAGATCTGAAAAGAGAGAAAAAAGGCAAGAATTGAGAGAAATCAACAAAAGAAGAGATATGTGGGAAAATAAAGAGAGATAGTGGAAAAAAGAGAAAAGATCCGTAAAATCTGAGAGAAATCAGCAAAAAGAGAGAAGAGCGGTAAAAATTGAGAGAAATCAGCAAAAGGAGAGAAGAGCAGAGAAAATGAGAGATTTTAGTTTCACCTTGGAGAAGCAGAGGACTACCTACAAAAGACGTGATTACACCCAATGGATAGCACTAGACCAATTAGGGTCTTAGCCAAAACTAGGGGCACGAAGTCCTTCCCTTCCCTTATTTGCTTAGCAATGTCCACCAAAATAGTGCTAACTCGACCGTCACAACGAACCAAAAGGCACCGAGCAAGCAGATAGATGCACAGAATATAACGGCATCGCAACTAAAAGCCGAAGTCACCAAGGGCACCGGTATGACAGAATCTGTGTCCAGTGAATCACATAGATGAAGAAAGAAACCTTTTGGCCACAAAAGATGTATGATGAACATGGAAGGTATTGGCATGAACTCCCGTATGATGAGATTAAGAATGACGGTGAACTATTCTACAGTGGGGCATAACTCTTCAAGACCAAAGTAGAAAATATGAGCTTGTAGATCCTAAAAGTTGTGTAGCAACCCTCAACAATGGTTGGTTGATCCAAGCCCTGGTGCCCTAGGAAAACTTCTTTCAAATCCTAGTCATATGTGAAGCGTTGTCTAGGTTCTAGGTTTGTAAGACAACCCTTAGGTTCCCTAAGCCCTGGTACGCCAGGAAAAATTTTCAAGTCCTAAAAACTAGGCACCCTAAGCCCTGGTGTGCCAGGTAAATCTTTCAAACCTTAGAAGACTAGGTACCTTAAGCCCTGGTGCACTAGGCAAACCTTGCATGTCCTAGTAGAAGATTAGGAACCTTAAGCTCTAGAAGACTAGGCACCCTAAGCCCTAGTGTGCTAGGAAAACCCTGCACGTCCTAGTAGAAGACAAGGAACCCCAAGCCCTAGAAGACTAGACACCTTAAGCCCTAGAAGACTAGGCACCCTAAGCCCTGGTACGCCAGGCGAACCCTACACGTCCTAGTAGAAGACTAGGAACCCGAAACCCTGGTGCGCCAAGAAAATCTTGCACGTCCTAGTAGAAGATTAGAAACCCAAAGCCCTGGTGCGCCAGGTAAATCTTTTCAACCCTAGGTTCGTGTGCCTTTGGTTTTTGCACGTTTTAGTAGAAGACTAGGAACTCTAAACCTGGTACATCGGGTAAACCTAACCCTAGGTTCGTGTGTGAGTGATAATCCTTAGGTTTTCTCCAAACCCTAGTTCATAAGGCGTCTAGGTCCTAAGTCTAGAAGGTCTTAGAATTTCTTCAAACCCTAGTCCATAAGGCGTCTAGGTCCTAAGTCCAGAAGGTGTCTTAGATTTTCTCCAAACCCTAGTCCATAAGGCGTCTAGGTCCTAAGTTCAGCATGTATCTTAGGTTTTTCTCAAACCCTAGTCCATAAGGCATCTAGGTCCTAAGTCCAGAAGGTGTCTTACATTTTCTTCAAACCCTAGTCCATAGGGTGTCTAGGTCCTAAGTCTAGAAGCTGTCGTGGGTCTTTCTTCAAACCCTAGTCCATGAGGTGTTAGGTCCTAAGTCTAGAAGGTGTCTTAGGTTTTTTTCAAACTCTAGTCCATAAGACGTCTAGGTCCGAAGTCCAGAAGGCATCTTAGGTTTCTCAAGCCCTAGTGTGCTAGGCATTCTATGTTCCAAGCTCTAGTGTGCTAGGCTTTCTATCTTTGAAGTCCTGCTCCTCAGGCACCCTAAGTCCAGAAGGCTTCTTAAGTTTTTCAAGCCCTGCTCCATAGGCACCTATGTCGTAATTGTTTCTTATGTTTTTTTACTGCCCCTATGATTGTTTGTTTGCATGTTTTGGGATTTGAAAATAGTTTTTTAGTCTTGACTCGACTTTTAATTATTCTTGTCCCATGGTCGTCCTAAGTTTTTAGGTCTTGACTCGACCTATTAATTCGTAATTTTCCTTCTAATAAATTTAATTTTAAGCCGTGACTTGGCTTTTAATTATTCTTGTCCCATGCTCGTCCTGGATTTTTATGTCTTGACTCGACCTATTAATTCGTGATTTTTCTCCTGATAAATTTAATTTTAAGTCGTGACTTGGCTTTTAATTATTTTTATCCCATAGTTCGTCCCGAATTTTTAGGTCTTGACTCGACCTATTAATTTGTAGTTTTCGTCCTAATAAATTTAATTTTAAGCCGTGACTTGACTTTTAGTTATTTTTATCCCGTGTTTTGTCCCAAGTTTTTAAGTCTTGTCTCGACCTATTAATTCGTGATTATCCTTCCCGGTGAAAATAGTTTAAAGCCTTGACTCGGCTTTTAATTATTTTCATCTCATGCTTTGTTCTGAGTTTTTAGATATTGACTCAACTTAACTAATTCATTGTTACTTTCCCGATTAAGATAATTTCTAGAATTTTAACTCGATCTTTTTAATTATTTTATCCCTAGCCGAGTTCTTAAATCTTGACTCGATCTTTGACTTGTTTGTTTGAGCTCCCTTTAGATCTTGATTCAATCTTTAGGGTGGTGTTTGGATCATATCAGTTTTTGCACCATGTTAGCATCTACATCATGTTTCTTATCCTTGCATTTTGTCCCGTGAATTACGTTTTGGTCTGATCCCTAGCAAAGGGTTACATAGGCAACAAGATGAAAATTCGAGTACGACCAACATCATATGTATGCTTGTGTATTTGTGGCCTAAGATTGACGGCTCGGTCAAATGGATGTTGTCTCTAGATCTTTGATATAACTTGCATCACGCGTTACTATGCAAGTTATATCAAAGAGGGACAACTGTAGACACCCCAATTTGGCCTCGCCTAATCTTAGATGAATCTGATGATGAAAGAATTAGAATGATGATTCAGTACGATTCTCAAAAAATGATTCAAGCTCGGTATTTAAACCCAATGATCAAAACCTTCAAACCAGTGAAATCATCATTAAATCGCCATGTTGGAACCTTGGGGTCGCTATGTTCATTATGGCGACCGCCAATAGAACCTCTTGGAAGCTTTCACTTTTTGTAGCGACCGCCATGTCCATACCGGCGACCGCCAACTCCAACCTAGAGACCGCCAACTTGCATAGTGGCGACCGCCAACTTGCATAATGGCGACCGCTATAAGAAACTTTTGGAAACTCTCCTGAAGTAGCAATTGCCGACTCATGATGTGGCGACCGCCACCTTGAAAAACCCTTGCGTTTTCCAGAACGTGTCAGCACCTCATTGGTTGAAGAATTCCATAAATACCGTACCCCCTGGTACATTTTTAAGAGAGAAGAGAGGAATTCTATAGAGAGAAGCTCTCTGTCGAAACACCGAGCAAGTTTGGGCCCCGACGCCGAAACTCTACTGAAGTACCGAGAGCCAAACCCCTGATACCGAGATTCTGAAACCCTAGTTTGGATCATCGCTCGATGATCGAATTGCACATCACCATCCCCAATTCGAGAATTCATTAGCGATCCAGGTACTTTGTTTGGATCATTGGTCCTTCTAACTCTATTTCCTACCTCTTTGGAGTAACCGGGTTAATTTGATTATTTCGTCTTTTACATTGCTTATATAGTTGTTTTAATCATTTTGAATGTGTTTAATTTAGTAAAGTAGTTATTCTTAGCTTGTTTAGTTTATTTGCTTACTTGTATTAAACTTATTAAATCATTGAATAGTACTAGCATAATTTAGCAATACGACTATCAATGTCGTTATTGTTATAATGCAAACACTTACATACATATGATTGTAATTATCAATATTACACTCATTTAATGCTAATATTCCACTTCTTTTCTTTTTCTTTTAATATTAGTTTAATCTTTCATTTAATACTAATGTTTCATTTTCCTTCATTTTTCTTAGTGGTAGTTTAATTTCCTTTACTAGTACATTTTATTTTTATTTTCTTTTAGCATTAGTTTAATCTTCATTTCCTAACATTTATCTTTTATTTTCTTTTTCTTTTCTTTTACTATTAGTGTAATTTTCTTTAATAGTATTTTATTTTCTTTTCTTTTCTTTTCTTTTTATTATTAGCTTTATTCTCCTTGTAATGTTCTATTTTCTGTCCTTTCTTTTTCTTTTATTATGAGCTTTATTTTTCATGTAATATTCTTTTTTTTTTTTCTTTTAATGTTAGCTTTATTTTGCTTTTTATAGTCATTTTTTTATTTTTTTTTCTTTCATTTTGTTAAATACAAAAATCACAAAAATCCATTTTATGCTAGTTAATAGTCTTCTTCTCTCTTTTTTTTTTCTTATTTTCATCTTTTATATGGTAATATAATTTTCTCTTTTAATAATTGAAACCCTCTTGTTTATGTCATTTCTTTTATTTTTCTTTTCTTTTGTTTTGCTTAAAAATATAAAATAAATAATTAGATTTTTCTTTTGTAGACAAGCATTTTCTAACCTTCTTATTTTGGCTTTATTTTTATTTTTTGTGTAAGCTTTTGCTTTATTTTTTTTAATTTCAAATTAAATTTTTAAATATTCTCTTATCATATTAATACATAAAATACTTGTTATTACTTTTATTATTTTTCTTTGGTAAACTTTTTAATATAGGATTTTCATTTTTTTTTTAGTTATGCTATTTAGATAATTTGATAATATGCATGTTTTACATGTTAGTGCTTACTCACCTTATTTTAAAATCTTGTTTAGTATTGTTTAGATTATCTTATTAGCAATTTATTTGTCTTTAATGATTTTTAGCATATTTTTTGTTCTTCTATTCAAATCATGCTAAGTTTAGGTTGTTTTAGTCATACCATGTATTCTTTAGTTAGAAATTGCATGCCATATGACTTCGAATTTTATTTTTTATTTGCTTTATTTTGGTATTTTATATACATATATTATGTATTTTCTATATTTGAATTTGAATATTCTCCATTTGCCTTCACTTTCTTTATTTGCATGTATTTAAGAAATTTTATTAAGAACCAATGATGATTAGTAGAGGCCAATCTTATGGTTGGGGGAACGAGGTGCCTAACACTTTTCTCGATTCGTACATTAACCCCCGAACTCTCTTTCTCTAGTTAACGTTTTAAAGATCTGTAGCCATTTTTATTTTTCTTGATTTTTTTCAAAAATCAAGTGGCGACTCTATTTTCGATAAAAAGAAGTTTTCAAAATTTGGCTTTCAAGGTGTTCAGGTATTTTTCAAACATCCTTTGAATTTTCTTATTTTTGACCATTTCAAAACTCTCAAAATCCCGACACCACAATAATTCAAAATGCATACGCCGATAAGCCAAATTGCCAAATGGACAGGTGAAAGTGGTCTTTTCCTAATCCTCGGGGTAAACGGGCACCTGATTATATCCGAAATAGCCATCTAAGAAACATAAATGACTTTGACCTGCTAAACGCTCTAGAATTTAGTCAATGAAGGGCAATGAAAAGTGGTCTTTCCTAGTGGCAGCATTCAACTTACAGTAGTCAATACACACTCGTCAGCCGGTCGTGGTGCGAGTGGGTATCAACTCTCCCTTTTACTTTGCACAATGGTGAGCCCAGACTTCTTAGGGATGACTTGGATTGGGCTCACCCACTTACTGTTAGAGATGGGGTATATGATACCAGCATCTAATAGTTTTACGACCTCCTTTAACACATCCTCTTTCTTGTTTGGGTTGAGTCTCCATTACATTTCACGAGTCAGTTTCGCATTGTCCTCGCAGTGAATGTGATGCATGCAGAAAGAAGGGTCAATTCTCTTCAAGTCGGCTACTGACCACCCTATGGCTCCTCTATGGGCTTTTAAAACCTCAACTAGTCGACTTTCTTGGTCAGAGTCAAATCAGAGGTAATAATGGCAGGTAAAGTGCTATTGGGCCCTAGAAATACATATTTGAGCGAAGCCGAGAGTGGTTTTAGCTCAAGGTCTAGTGGATAATCTAGAGAGGGCATAGTAAGATAGAGGATAGAGGTGGTAGGTGTGGACACCCCAATTTGACCCCACCTAATTTTAGGTGAATTCGATGATGAAAACAGATAGAATAGTGCCTCAGTACGATCATCGAAAAGTAATCCAAGCTCTGTATTTGAACCCAAAACCTTCGAACCAATGAAATTTTGTCGAACCAACGAAACTTGCTGCCCAAGTAAGGCGACCGCCAACTTGAATTTTGGCGATCGCCGTAAAACTTTGTAGAAATCCCAGCATAAAAAGGCGACTGCCACCTACCATCATGGCGACCGCCAACTCCCAGTGTGACGACCGCCATAGAACCTTGTGGAAACTTCCAAAAATATGGCGACTGCCAACTTTCATTGTGGCGACCACCAACTCCAAATTGCCTGACATGTCCCAAAACGTGGCAACATTTCATTGGTTAAAGAATTCTATAAATACCATACCCTGGCATATGTTTTCAGTACTAATTTTGAGTGAGAGAGACTCTGTCGATATACCGAGCAATCCCGAGCCCCGATCCCGAAACCCTGCCGAACCTCCGATGACGTCGAAGTCTTGCTTGGATATCACCCGAGGATTGGCCCATTGAAGCACATTCCCGACTTGAGGATTCCACAATTTAGGTACCATGTTTCGATCCCCGGTCCTTCTAGCCTTATTCTCTCTCTTTTGGGATGATCGGGATACATTTAATTCCAGTTCAAGTACTCTTTCTTGTTTACATAGTTAATTTTGTCTTTATTTAATTACCTTCATTTAGTTTAATACTTTAATCCGTTGCTTAATTAACACATTCACACCAAGCACATTGTCGTTTTCTTTAATATATATGCATCAAATTCGTGCTAGTATAATTAAACGATACGATAAAACAATGTCGATTTTATTGTAATTCAAAACACATACATTAAAATGGTTATAATCGTCAATATTATACCCATTTAAATCTAGCATTTCATTTCTTCTCTTTTTCTTTTCTTTTATGCTAATTTTGCGTTCATTTTCTTTTCATTTTCTTTTAGTTAGTCTAATTTTTTTTCACTAGTATTCTATTCCATTTTTTTTCTTTTCCAGTAAATATTAATTTAATGCTTCATTTTCTTTTTCTTAGTATCTCTTCTATAGCTTTCATTTTTCATATTAATGTAGTTTTTTTTCTAGTATTTTATATTTTTTTTCTTCCTTATAATGTTTTATTTAGTATTTCTTTTCTTTTAATATTAGTTAATCTTTAATGCTAACATATTTCTTCTTTTCTTTTTATGGTAGTGTAGCTTTATTTTTCTTTTAATATTCTATCCTATTTTTTTTTCTTTCCTTTCCTTTTACTGTTAGCTTAAATTAATTTCTTCTAACATTTTTTTCTGTTTCTTTTTTCTCAATATTAGTATAATTTCTCTTTTAGCAATTATTCTATCTTTCTTTTTCTTTTATTTCATTAAATCTAAAAATCATAAAAAGTCCTTTAGGCTAATTTTCTTTTCCTCTTTAAATGTAATTCTCTTTTCTTTATTTTCTTTTTTTTTGTTTTCTTCCATCTCTTTTAAAGAAAATACAAAATGTGAATAATTAGGTTTTTTTTTTTAGTTTAATAACATTTTCTACCATTTTCATTTTAATATGTTTTTTATAAACCTTTTTTTTATTTTTCTTTAAACTTTCGAAATTTTCTTTGTTATAAAATTCTCATCTCGTTTTATTTGATAGTAAGTTTTCTTTTAGTATAAAATTTTCAAGCATTTTTTTGTCTTTAATGTTGATTTAGTTTATTTTTTATTATGCACGTTTTGGCTATTATCTTTAAATGCATATTTAAACTTGTTTAGCTTATTTTTGTAGCAAATTCATGTTTAGGTAGTCTTAGTAACTTCTAACATGCTTTATTATTTTATGCATATCATGATAGTTTAGGTCATTTTTGTGAATATTGCATGTGGTAGTGTTTCATGTATCCTTTTAGTTAGAAATTGCATAGGGCTTAGGATTTTATCCCTTTATTTGTTCTAATTTGGAGTGTTATGTAAATATCTTATGTATTTTTCATATTTAATTTTGAATGTTCTCCCTTTGCTTCTATTTTCTTTATTTGCATACATTTAAGAAATTCTATTAAAGAATCCATGATGATTAGTAGAGACCACCCTTATGGTTGGACGAACGGGGTGCCTAACACCTTCCTCGATTCGTACCTTAGCCCCCGAACTCTTTTCTCTGGTTAACGTTTTCAAGATCAGTAAGCCATTTTGTTTTCCGTAGTTTATTTCTCAAAAACGAAGTGGCGACTCCATTTTCAACAAAAAGGGGTTTTCAAAATTTAATTTTCAAGGTGTTAAAAGATTTTTCTAAGCATTCTTTGAATTCTTTATTTTTGAACATTTTTCAGAACCTCTAAATCCCCAACGCCACAGTATTTTCTGGCGACTCCGCTGGGATCTGGTTTCCAAAATCAAATAAGATGGCTAGACTTGAAAACATCATTGTTCTTAATAAAATTTCTCATTTGCATTTCTGCATGCACGTGCATTATTCTTCAACCCCCTGCCTAGTCGACCCAATACCCTAAACGTTTATCTGTTTTAAAGATTGTTGGGAAGACGGGCAACCCTTGCTGATTGTACTGTGACAACTCGGTACGTGTTTATTTTATTAATTTTTACTTTAATTTAATATTGTGGTATGACAAAAGCTAGACCATGAGTTTTAATGATATGGAGATTCGTGAATGAATTAATGGGTTTTGGAATAATTTTTAAAGATTTAAAACAATGATAAATTTTGATGACATGCTAATGGAAAGAGTTGAAATTAGGTTATGAGATTGAGGTTGGAGATTGGGTTTTAATTTAAAGGAGTTTGTTCAATTTCTGGTTCAGAGATCACCCCTCGAACGATGAAGGTCCGCTCGAGCGGGCTATCGAGATAAATTAAGAATGCTCTCGAGCCTTAGAGAAATTGAGAGTTATATATATATATGTAAAAGCCACGTGAGCGAAAGAAATAGAAGTCCCACTTTCTCTTCTTCTCTCTTTCTCTCTCTCTCTTCATGAAGGAGCTTAACCAAACCATGAAACCCTAGTTTTCTACCACCCAACTTGAAGATGGAGGCTTGATGGGGAGAGATCAAGTTTAGGAGCAAGGAAAGTGAAGATAAACCTTTGAGGAAGCAAGAAAACCTAACTTCCAAACCCTAGGAGAGAGATTTGAAGAAATCACAAATTTTCGAGCAAATTCAAGGTATGATCTAGATTTTCTCACATGTCTTGCGTTGATTTAAGTTGATATTTTGTATATATGAGTAAAGATTGGGCTAATTGCATGCTTAATGATCATATTGGTAAGTTTGTGTGTGGATTGAGTTGGTTTTTACAAAAATGGAGATTTTTGGGAAATGACTACCCATGAAATTGATGATGTGAGATATCAAAAAGGAGTTTGGAGGCTTGAATTAAATGTTTTTGGTTTAAAATTAAAGATTTTAGGCATTTTTTATAAGGGTTATGTGTTTGGAGGTTTGAAGCTCAAAACAGGGGCAAATCTGGATTTCTCTCGGGTGCCAGCGCGCTCGAGCGGTGCCCTGTCCGCTCGAGCGCTCACATGGCAGAGTGTTGGACGCTCGAGCACCCGACGTCCGCTCGAGCGGACTAACTGCACAGGGTCAATTTTGCTCGATCATATCTCCTCCATCCAAACTCCAAATTGGGTCATTCTTGTACTCAAATCGAAGCACCGGAAGTTCTCTTTCCAACAAGACTACTCTCACAAAAAAATTTATTTTGTAGAAAAAGTTATGATCAAAAAGTGAGGGTATGTCAAAATTTTAAAATTATTTTTCACCCATTTTTAGCCCAATGTCTTGGAAAAACATATTTTCATTCATATTGGCCCTTTTTATTAAATTCCTAGTTCCTTGAACTTGTGGCACAATTATAGATATATCTAAATTAAGTTGGGATGCATGCATTGGACCCGTTGGTTGAATCCTCTTTACACTAAATGTGAGTTTTAAATTTATATTTGTATATGTATACATGATGGGTGTGTTCCTTTTAAATTGAAGTGACCCTCTTGATATCAACCTTGTGTTACGGGTATGTGATAACACTGTGGTTTATGAGAAATTGTGTAATGAAAGTGGCGAAATAAAACATTATATAATGAAGGTTGGGAAATGAGGAATTGTGTACTGATAGTCATGATGATAATTCGGGCTTGAAATTATAATAATGTACTATGGTAATGAGTGGGAGAGGAACCATGTGTGGGTTGGACTCCCGGGTTGCGAAAATGAATCTAATTAACCTAAAATGAACCGTACGGATTTATGTGAAATAAGTTGGGCTAGCGACTCCACGGTGAAAGACCGGAAACTTGCGCAAGATAGGGACCACATGCCCACGGGTTAGTCCCCAAAATGTGGTATTGTGCCGTGATGAGTTATAGAGCTATCTATTATCCAATGGCTTCGCGTAGCCTATTGGAATTAATAGGGAGGGGTTTCTAAAAGCTACACCCGACATCGGTTCATTAGAGGTGGTACGGTTTTGTGAAAATTGGGAATGAAAAATAAAAGATTAATGAATGGTAAGGTAAAGAAATGGGTAGATGGAGACAAATCTAGGTGTGCGTGAGTATGCGTGTGTGTAAAAGAAATAAGTAGGTAAAAATATGCATCTTTATTTGGTTACACCCATCACACCTCACAAATCATGCATTATATATGAGTTAATATTTATCTACGAGTTTCGGCACATGTATATATGTCAAACACATTTCAGGTTCCGACGAGCGGGGTAATTGCAAGGCTATGGATGCGTTGGAAAACAACAAGGAATGGGAGTTGTGATTTCTTTATTTCTTCATTTTGTTGTATATAATAATGAAAGGGATGTAATGAAAATGATGGTTAACGTTGAATGTAAGATATCTCAAACTCTGTGACGAATCTGGAAATGTAATGTTGGAACTTGGTTTATTTTACTCAACTTTTTGAATGATATGCTCTACTTACAACATTTTCTTATGTCTCGGGGTTTTACCTGTGGTTAGAATTTATGTATGGCATGTTTGGGGTTTAGTTCACGGACCTGCATTTGGGTCATGACAGAAATGGTATCAGAGCTCTAGGTTCAGATACCTAGGAGCCGTGGGATGTGAGGACGACTTTGTATGAGAATTGTTTAATGAGAATTAGGCACCACTACACGGCATGGTTTGTGTGCTTACATGGGATTGTGGTTGTATTGTCTTGCGCATGTTATGTGTTTATATGAGCATAGAGATTGAGTCTTGGGGTGATGTGACTTGCCATCTGGCGTTTGATCAACTACTTTGGGGTTCGAAATAGAAAAGCGTTTGGTCAACGCTCTTTCTATGAGAAATCTGAATTAGTTGCTCGGATTGTCACGTTACTTTGAGGCTTTCCCTCGGTATGTGTTTATGTGTTTGTGTGATTAAGTTTGAGTAGGATAACCCTATTTGCACTTAAAATTAAATCTATTAGGGGGATGTCGATTTGTTTGTGAATTATACATTGACGATCGTTTTCTTTTCGTATAGTGATGCCTCCTAGGCGAGAAAGAGGTGGAGGTGGAGGTCGCGGTCGTGGTCGCGGTCGAGGGCGCAGGAGAGCACCAGTTCCTGAAGAAGGGGATGTTAACACCCCGCAGGAATCAGTTGGGGGTACAAAAGTGAATCAACAGATACTGAATGCATTGAGGACTTTAGTAGGGGTTGGGGCTAACCAAGGGGAAGCACGGGGTATAGATGGAAGGGCTGCAATGATGATGAGAGAGTTTCAACGCTTGAACCCTCCTACTTATGCTGGGGAACCCGAACCTCAAGTGGCGACGAAATGGCTGAAGGTAGTCACCCGAATTTTAGATACTTTGCAAATAGTGGAAGATGACCTTAGGGTCGGTTTCGCTACTTTTCAGCTTCGGGGAGAGGCAAATGAATGGTGGGAGTTTGCAAAGACGACGACGAACGGTACATGGGCAGCATTCACAGCGGTGGTTTTGGAGAAATATTTTCCCGAGTCTATTCGAGATACGTATAGAGAGGAATTCTTACCATTGATACAAGGGAATATTTCCGTGTTGCAATATGAAGCAAAGTTCACAAGTTTGTCAAAGTTCGCGCCAGAAATGGTGTCAACGAAGGAATTGAAGGCAAAGAGATTTGAAAGGGGTTTACGACCCGCCATCCGAGAGAAAGTGGTGGGGTTTCGATTGAGGGTTTTCTCGGAGGTAGTGGAGACAGCCATGGTAATAGAAAGTGCTATGGCAGATAATCGCAGGGTCATGGAAAGGAGGCAACCGTCGGTGGTTAGAACAACACAATCAGAGGGGTGACCTTACAACAAGCAAAGATTAGAACAAGGTAATACAAGTTCGGCGCCACAGAGATCTTATCATACCCAACGCTCCGTACCCACCCTATCTGTGGCCTCGACAGCACGGCTGGAGCGAAGGGAAGTTGTGTGTTTTGTTTGTGGGCAGCATGGACACTGGGCTGGAGAATGTTCGCAAAGAAAGCAAGCACCGAGGCAACAGCAGAGTGCGACACAAGGATAGCCTCAAGAGAGGGGACCCATCAGATGTTTTTAGTGTGGTTAAGAGGGGCATGTTAGACGTGAATGTCCGCAAGGGAGATTTGGTCGAGAAACATCTACTACACAATCTACTCAGCGATAGACATATGACCATCCAACTCGACAGACCGGAGTGCAGATAGTTCGGGCTCCCATGGAGGCTTTTTCAGTACAATCTGTGCGTCAACCTATGGGTAGGGGACAGGGACATACATTTGGAGTCCAAAGAAGGGTTTATGCCATAGCAGAAGCTGGTACTTCCTCAAACCCTGAGATACGCGAGACTACCACCAGTACCCCAGTGATACGAGGTACTTTATTAGTTTTCAATTCTTGGGCCCATGTGTTATTTGATACTAGTGCATCACGTTCATTTATCTCCTCTTCGTTCGTATCTACTTTGGGTTTTCCTGTTGAGGCATCGGACGTTATTGTAAATATCGAGACACCAATCGGTGATAGTACAATGTTAAGATATGTATGTAGAGGATGTGAAGTAGTAATAGCTGATCGCCATATGGTATTCGACTTTATCGTGTTGAAGATGTCAGGGTTTGATATTATTCTTGGAATGGACTGGTTAACTGCATTTCGTGCATTTATTGATTGTGATCGACAAAGGATCTTCCTGTATATCCCGGAAGGAGATTCTTTATTTCACGTTGGGGATAAGGATGATAAGATGACACCGCGACCCTATGATGTGAATCATATAACTAATGTGCATGCAATTCTTTCCACCCTTTTGTCTAAGGATGATCCCTTCGTACTAGGAGAGTTTCCACTAGTGGTGAGCGAGTTTTGTGACGTGTTTCCTGAAGAATTGTTCGAACTACTGCCACATAGAGAAGTTGAATTTTCTATTGAGCTTATCCCGGGGACTGTTCCAATTTCGATGCCATCTTATCGCTTCGCACCAACGGAGTTGAGAGAACTGAAAACTCAGTTGTAGGACTTGCTAGACAAGGGCTTCATTCGCCCTAGTGTCTCACCGTGGGGAGCACCGGCTTTGTTTGCTAAAAAGAAAGACGACTCGTTGCGATTATGTATTGATTATCAAAAATTGAATCAAGTGACGGTGAAGAATAAATATCCAATGCCCAGAATTAATGATCTATTTGACCAATTGAAGGGCTCTGCATGTTTTTCAAAGATTGATTTGAGATCAGGTTATTATCAATTAAGAGTTCAGGAGGATGACATACCTAAGACCGCTTTTCATACCCGTTATAGACACTATGAATTTTTGGTGATGCCCTTTGGTTTAACGAATGCCCCCGCAACTTTCATGGATTTGATGAATCGGATTTTCTAGCCTTACCTTGATCAATTTGTAGTGGTTTTTGTTGATGACATCTTGATTTATTCTCTGACCCCAGAGGTTTATGAGGAGCATTTACATGTGGCGCTTGAACTTTTGAGAGAACACAAGCTTTATGCTAAGTATGAGAAATGTGAATTTGGCTGTCCGAAATAAAATTTTTGGGACATGTGTTGAAATACGGAATAACTGTTGATTCATCTAAAGTAGAGGCCGTACAAGACTGGAAAAGACCTTAAAGTGTGTTTAATATTAGAAGTTTCTTAGGCCTTGCAGGGTATTACCGTCGTTTTGTAAAGGATTTCTCCCGTTTGGCGTCACCATTGACACGACTCACTCGGAAGGGAGTTAAATTCACGTGGAACGATGCTTGTGGAGAGGCTTTCCAGGAACTAAAGAATCGGTTGACCAGTGCACCGATACTAATTATACCTGAGAGGGGTCTCGGTTATGAGGTATATTGTGACGCATCTCATGAAGGGTTAGGGTGTGTTCTGATGCAGCAGGGCAAAGTTGTGGCATACGGATCCAGGCAACTGAAAACACATGAAAGGAACTACCCAACACATGATTTAGAATTAGCAGCAGTTGTTTTTCCGTTAAAGATGTGGAGGCATTACCTTTATGGAGAACGATTTGAAGTTTTCTCCGACCATAAGTGTCTCAAATATTTATTCTCGCAGAAGGATTTAAATTTGAGACAGAGGAGATGGATGGAATACCTGGGCGACTATGATTTTAGTTTGCATTATCACCCGGGCAAGGCGAACATTGTCGCAGATGCCCTTAGTCGAAAGTCTTTGAAATCTTTAGCTCAGATTGCAATACGAGAATGGAAAATGTTGGAAGAGGTTGGAGAGTTTGACCTTAACCTTGGTGGGGCCGAGGATCGTGTTACCTTGTCCGCTATAGTTTCTCAACCTATATTGATACACCGTGTCATAGATGCCCAACAGCTTGATAAAGAAGCACAAATGTATGAGGAACGCGCCACCAACAAGGAAAACGCTGAAGGATGGACCAATTTACCGAACCAAGGCTTGAGATTTATGGGAAGATTGTTTGCACCTAAGGTTTGTCATGAAGAAGTGCTACGAGACTTTCACCATTCTCGACTCGCAGTACATTCGGGAACTACAAAGATGTATCATGATCTCCGACGGCAATTTTGGTGGAAAGGCATGAAAAAGGATGTGGCTTTATTTGTTGCTAAGTGTCTCACATGCCAACAAGTAAAAGCAGAACATCAGCGACCGACGGGCATGCTTCAGAGTGGAAGTGGGAACACGTGACAATGGATTTTGTTTTCGGCCTTCCTAGGTCACCAAAGGGACGTAACGCGATATGGGTAATTGTGGATCGATTGACGAAATCTGCACATTTTCTCCCGATACATACAATCGACTCAGTGGACAAGCTAGGAAGATTGTATGTTCAAGAGATTGTGCGATTACATGGTGTACCAATATTGATAGTATCGGATAGAGACCCCCTGTATACCTCGCGGTTTTGACAGAGCTTGTAGGCAGCTTTGGGGACCAGTTTACTCTTTAGTACGGCATTCCACCCTCAAATGGATGGTCAATCTGAGCGCATGATTCAAATTTTGGAAGATATGTTGCGAGCTTGTGTGTTGGACTTTGGTGATTCGTGGGAAGATCACCTACCGCTAGTTGAGTTCGCATACAACAACAGTTACCAAGCAAGTATCGAGATGGCCCCGTACGAAGCCTTGTATGGAAGACCATGTAGATCTTCGTTGTGTTGGACGAAAGTAGGAGAAGCTTCATTGCTAGGCCCTGAATTGGTGAAGGAAACAACCGAGAAGATCGCCATAATTCGAAAGCGTTTGGTTACGGCTCAGAGTCGCCAGAAAAGCTATGCTGACAGACGGAGACGACCATTATCATTTGAAGTGGGAGATTTTGTATTTCTAAAAGTGTCACCGAAGAAAGGCTTGGTAAGGTTTGGCAAAAGTGGAAAGTTATCACCACGGTTCATAGGACCTTTCGAAATCCTTGAACGGATTGGGGAAGTAGCGTATCGACTGGCTTTGCCACCACGACTATCATCTGTACACGATGTCTTCCATGTGTCGATGTTGCAAAAATATGAGCCTGACTCCTCACACGTAATAGATTGGTCATAGTTGAGCCTACGAGGCGATATGTCATATGAAGAATTGTCGGTAAAGATTCTGGACACCCGTCAACAAGTTTTACGAGGAAAAACCCTATCCTATGTAAAGGTATTATGGCGGCATCATGGTGTGGAAGAAGCAACTTGGGAGAGAGTCAAATATCCGGTCCAAACATCCCGAGCTTTTTGAATCATAAGGAGAACCGAATTTTGGGGACGAAATTCTTAGGGGGGGAAGGTTGTGACAACCCGGTACGTGTTTATTTTACTAATCTTTGCTTTAACTTAATATTGTGCGATGAAAAAAGCTAGACCATGAGTTTTAATGATACGGAGATTCGTGAATGAATTAATGGGTTTTGGAATAATTTTTAAAGGAGTTTGTTAAATTTCTGGTTCAGTGATCACCGCTCAAACGGTGGAGGTCTGCTCGAGCGGGCTATCGAGATGAGTATAGAGAGTTCTCGAGCCTTGGAGAGAATTTGGGAAAAATATACAAATGTATATATGACACACAAACTAAAGCCACGTGAGACCCATTATCACTTCTCATCTCTTCCTTCTATCTCTCTCTTGAGAGAAAACCCACCCAAATCCTCAAACCCCAACTTTCCACCACTCAAATTGAAAATGGAAGCGTGATTAGGAGAAATCAAGGAGAAATACCAAGTTTTGAAGCAAGGAGATTGAAGATAAAGTCTTGGAAGAGCAAGGAAACCCAACTTCCAAACCCTAGGAGAGAGATTTGAAGAAATCACAAGCTTTCGAGCAAATTCGAGGTACGATCTAGATTTTCTCACATGTCTTGCGTTGATTTGAGTTGATATTTTATATATATGAGTAAAGATTGGGTCAATTGCATGCTCAATGATCATATTGGTAAGTTTGTGTGTGGGTTGGGTTGATTTTTGTAAAAATGGAGGTTTTTGGGGAGTGATTACCCATGAAATTGATGATTTGAGGGATCAAAAAGGGGTTTTGAGGTTTGAATCTAGTGTTTTTTGTTTAAAATTAAAGATTTGAGGCATTTTTTAAGAGGGTTATGTGTTTGGAGGTTTGAAGCTCAAAACAGGGGCAAATCTGGGTTTCTCTCGGGTGCCAGCGCGCTCGAGCAGAGCCCTGTCCGCTCGAGCGCTCACATGGCAGAAGGTTGGGCGCTCGAGCAGTCGACGTCCGCTCGAGCGGACTGACTCCGCATGGCAAACTTTGTTCGATCATATCTCCCTCATTCGCACTCCGAATTGGGTCATTCTTGTACTCAAATCGAAGCCCCGGAAGTCCTCTTTCTAACAAGACTACTCAGAAAAAAAATTATTTCGTAAAAAAAGTTATGATCAAAATAGTGAGGATATGTCAAAATTTCAAAACTATTTTTCACTCGTTTTTAGCCAAATGTTTTGGAAAAACATATTTTCATTCATGTTAGCCCTTTTTACTAAATTCCTACTCCCTTGAGCTTGTGGCACATTTATAGATATATCTAAATTGAATTGGGAAGCATGCATTGGACCTGTTGATTGAGTGTACTTTACACTAAATGTGATTTCAAATTGATATATGTATATGTATACTTGATGGGTGTATTCTCTTTTAAATTGAGGTGGTCCTCTTGAAATCAACCTTGTATTATGCGTATGTGATAATATTGTGATCTATGAGAAATTGGTAATACTGTGATTAATGAGAAACTGTGCAACGAAATTTAGGAAATGAGAATTTGAATACTAAAAGTTGTGATGATAACTTTGGGTTGAGAATTATAATAATATAGTATGGTAATAAGTACGAGAGGAACCATTTGTGGGTTGGACTCTCGGGTTGTGAAAACGAATCCATTTAACCTAAAATGAACCGTACGGATTGATGTGGAATAAGTTGGGCTAGCAGCTCCGCGGTGAAAGACCGAAAACTTGAGCAAGATGGGGACCACATGCCCACGGGTTAGCCCCCAAAATGTGGTATTATGTCGTGGTGAGTTATAGAGCTATCTATTACCCAATAACTTCGCGTAGCTTATTGGGATTAATAGGGAGGGATTTCTATAAGCTGCACTCGACATCGGTTCATTAGAGGTGACACGATTTTGTGAGAATTGGAAGTGAAAATGAAAGATTAATGAATAGTAAGGTAAAGAAATGGGTAGATGGAGACAAATCTGGGTGTGCGTGAGTATGTGTGTAAAAGAAATAAGTTGGTGAAAATATGCATCTTTATTTGGTTACACCCATCACACCTCACAAATTATGCATTAGATATGAGTTAATCTTTATCCTACAAATTTTGGCTCATGTATATATGTCAAACACATTTCAGGTTCCGACGAGCGAGGTGATAGCAAGGCTATGGATGCGTTGGGAAAGAACAAAGAATGGGAGTTATGA
>JAULJZ010173492.1:11017-23874 GCA_032270985.1 Heliamphora pulchella
GGAGAGTCGTCCCAGGGAGGCTTCGTGGTCCTGAGGAAGAGGACCCGACGAGAGTGACGATCCCACCGCTACCCAGCTGCTGTTATTTTTCTCTTTACTATAAATAGAGGCCTACGCGCCTATTCTTATTTGGGACTATGTGCCCACTTGATACATTCTGTTTTCCCACCTTGTCACGTTACGCAGATACATCTCTGTACATATACACTGGTTTTTTATGTTCACTGTTCCATTGATACACTGCTTCGACAAATACTGATGCATACAGGTATACTGCTTTTTGACACATTGTGCAGATACACTGATGAGGCCTGCGTGCCTTAGATTCTTTCCTTAGCCTATGTGCCACGTCATACATATACACTCATTACTTTGCTTTTGTTGGGTTGCGCTTTCATGCCTTGTGGTTTACACTTTTTGATTATCATAAATGCTTTATTGTTATATATTTATGAAAATCATTTTTGACCACCTAGACACTTATTATGCATGATGATGTGATTCATGGGTTGTAATCTTGCCATACGAAATGCTTTTCTTGTTAAGATTTGCAAATAGGTTCATAACTACAGTTTGGGGCACATTAGCAACATGGGGACAAGCTATCAAAATTTCTGCATAAAAAAGATTGCGGCTGAGAGACATAATCTTGCGGCCGTTTGGTTTAGATATGGCGGCCTAAACTTTTGTAAAAAAAAAAAGTTCACGGCCTGGACTTTGGATATCATGGCCGTGAGGTTTGGGAGAAAAGGTTGACAGCCGTTGGGTTACAAGATGACGGCAGTAGGAAAAAGGTGACGGCCGCAATAAAGTGTTTTAGCGCGAAACATGGAGCAAATTCTATGGGTTTCCTCCATTTCTAGATATATAAAGGGGGCAGCTATTCCAGACCCCATTGTTTTGGACATCCTGTATTCTCCTTGTATCCTTCATGGCCCACTCTTACAATAACTCTATGTCGACTTGGATGAGTGATTTCTCCCCGATTGAGCGTAAGAACTTCCTCAACTTTGGTTTAGATGCGTTGTTTTCTCTGTGATCCCTATGGGTTGATTGGCATCTTCTGAGAGGAGCAGTCCAGCTATAGGACCCCGAGGTTCGTGTATTCTGTTTCGGTGCTGAGGAGTTATGTCTAACTGTGGAGGACTTTTCGACCATTCTGAAGATCTCGGGCCGAGAAGAGGTCATAGTTCCCATGTCTTTCCCAAGTCCCAGGGACCGGTTGATGTAACTCTGTGGTTACTCCAAGCGTGAGGTTTCTATTATTACGCATGTCGGATTTCTCGATGTGGCCCGGATTGTGGACCACTTCGGACCTCGGGGGTCTCTCAGAGACTTCTCTTTCCAACTTTAGTGCCGGCATGCTCTTTGCATCTATCTTCTAGCTCGCTTCCACTTGGAACCCTTGGACGGGCAGGCTAGCTCTTCCATGGTGGATGTGGCTTATCATATTCACGAGGGTCAGGATCCTATTCCGTTAGTTCTTGTCGAGACACTACTTGGGCTTGATGCAGTCCACACTAGGGGTGCCCTATATTTTGCCAGTAGTGCTCTCTTACTGCAGGTAGTCTCCCAACTCTCCTTTTTCTGTATTTCTCTCAAGTTTTTCCACTTAGCTCACTTTTTTTTGTTTTTTATCTTTATTTTCCCACCCAGCTCTCCTTTTTCTATGTTCTCTCAGATTTTTCCACTTAACTCTCCTTTTTCTATGTTCTCTCTAGCTAATAGAGAAGGTGAATCTACTGGAGAAGCCCATGTCTGACAATTATAGTATAAGCTCATTCATTCATCGTCAGGTTTATCGCCTGTGCTCTACCGAGGCAACTTGGCAGGATTACCTGAGCTCTCTGACCAAGGAGGACTTCTCCTCACTATGCTCCTAGCTGAAGATATTGTTTATGACTACTGTGACTATGGGCCATTTGGGGGTCCTGTTGGTCGGCATGAAGCTGGTCACCTTCTATCATCCTTATCGCATTCTTCGCCAGTTTAGACATACCCAGATCTGTCCCGAGACTGGTGTGAGCCATTTGTATAGTTCTCCTCACCGGGCCGCTTTCCTAGGTCAATACCAGCGGACTTGGTCTTCTCGATTGAGGATTCCAGTTGGCAAGGGTTTTAACAGCAGGTTATCTATGGGTTACAAGACTTGGCTGCAAGCGGAGATAGAGCATAAGGTAGGACAGGAAGGGGATCAAAAGAGAAGGGGGACTTGATTTTACTTTGCTGTACCTTGATATTTTGCTTATTTTCCTTTTTTAGTTTTTTAGGATGAGGACTTGTGAGCCTCACTTACTTTTAAGAACTTTGTTAGCAAATCTTATTAATGAGAGTTTCTCTACTTTTGGTTTATGGTGACTTTTTAGATTTTTGTTCTTTCAACATAATCATTTTATTAGAAAAACTTAAAACAAGCTTTTGCACTGATCGACTACTTGAAACATGGTTACAAAAAGGAAGAACTCTGAACGAAGATTTAGTTTAGGCTAAACTTTTGATAGAAGCTGCCTAAGTATCCTAAAGAAGGGAATCAGGCTATAACGTAGTTCGAGGCTCAGGTTACACTCGAGTATTGATGCTCTCCTTTTACGAGCTTTTCCTCAGGGGTAGAACCTTTTAAGCTGATCTGAGTTGATGAGTGTAGAGAAAATATTTCCGTTCAAATCCATAAGGATGGCAGGGCCTCCTGACATCAAGGTCTTGATGAGATAGGGTCCGACCCAATTAGGTTTGAACTTGCCCCTTGGATCAAAGATTGGAGCTCTGATCTCTTTGAGGACCAAGTCACGTTCCTTTAAGTTTTGAGACTTAACCTTCTTGTTAAATGCTCGAGCTATTTTTATTTGATATCCTTGGACATAGAACAAGGCTCTTAGCCTTCTTTCGTCAAACAAGAGTAACTTTTCGAACCTGTCCCTCTGCCATTCTAACTCGAGGATATCGCTTTCAGCTATTACTCTATTACTCTTAGAGACGAGATTTCTAATTCTATGGGAAGAATTACTTCCATTCTGTAGACCAAAGCATAGGGCATTGCCTCTGTAGAAGTTCTAATCGATGTCTGATATCCCCAAAGGACAAATGGCAACTTTTTCGACCAATCCTTGCTTCCTTCTATCATTTTCTGTAGGATCTTCTTCACAATCTTATTTGCAGCTTCCACAGCTCCATTGGTTTGCGGCCTGTACAGTGAAGACATATGGTTGATGATTCGATATTCTTCCAAGAGATCTAGAGCTTCCCCTTGAAAGTGGGAACCGTGGTTGGAAATTATCTCATGTAGAACTCTGTACCGACAAATGAGATTTTCTTTGATGAATCTTGCTACTTGGGAGGCTTTTAAGACTGAGTAAGAGGCAACTTCGACCCATTTCATGAAGTAATCAATTGTCCCGAGAATAAACTCGTTCCCATTCGATGCCTTGGGTGTAACCTTCCCTATTACGTTGATTCCCCAAACTGAGAATGGCCAAGGCGAGGTCATGTTATAAAGCTGAGATGGCGGTACATGCATGAGGCTTGCGTGGATCTGGCATCTTCGGCACCTTCGAATGAACTAATGGCAGTCCGCTTCCTTGGTCATCCAGAAATATCCTTGGCGCAAGATCTTCTTAGCCAACATCATCCCACTCATATGAAGTTTGCAAACTCCTCTGTAAATTTCCCTCATCATATCCGTCCCTCTTCCGTGTTGACACAAAGCTTATTAACTCCTAAATACCCTCTTTTTATTGGCTTGGCTAGGATATTCTTCCTTCTCGATGAAATTCTAAATGTCGTGATACCAAAGCAGCTCGTCATTGGCTTCTTATGTAATAGCGAAGTTGCTTATCATAGGCACACCCTTTAGTTGAATCTCCAACGGCCTCATCCTTATCCCATGTTGTATGTCTATCATCGATGCCAGAGTGGCCAAGGTGTCGGTGAACTTATTCTGCAATCTCAGAACATGAGGGAACACCATGCTTTCAAAGCATAGAATCATTGCCTCAAACTCCCGGTAATACTGAACCATCTTTTCTTCTTTAATCTTCTACTCTTCTTTTGCCTAGGATACGACCAGAGTTGAGTCTCCTATAACTTCCAACTTTCTTGCTCCTAGTTCTAAGGCCGCTTCCAACCTGGCTAAGCATGCTTCGTACTCAGCCTGATTGTTAGTGACCTCAAAACTTAACTTAAAATCCAAAGGGTTATGAGAATCATCGGGAGTGACAAGGAGTATTCCTATCCCGTAATCGTATTGGTTTGAGGCTCCATAAAAAAAGAGAGTCCACAGATCCTTCTCAATCTTCAGCACTTGCTCATCAAAAAACTCAAACTCAGGCTCTTCTTCTCCATTGACAAGGTGGTTGGTCAAGAACTCTGTAACGGTTCTCCCTTTTACTGATTTTCTCGTGACATACTGCAAATCAAACTCGGCTAGCATCAGCAACCACCAGGCTAAATTTTCTGTCAATGCTGGCTTCTCCAAGAGGTATTTAAGCGGGTCTATTGTTGAGATTAAAACAACTCGGTATGCTGGCATGTAATGGCGTAGCTTTTTGGATGCCCAGACTTGCAACCAACAAGTCTTTTCCAAAGGAGTATACTATTGTTGGAATTTGGTCACCTTCTTACTTAAGTAATAGACAACTCTTTCTACCTTGACTTCGTCTTCCTGTGCAACCATACACCTCAATGCTGAATCAGTCACTGATAGGAATAGTATCAGAGGATTGTCGGGTTCTGGTGGCGACAAAACTGGAGGATTTTACAGATACTTATGTACGACTTCGAAGGCATTTTGACACTGCTGGTCCCACTGAAACTTAGTCCCTTTCTTCAAGAGTCGAAATAAGGGTTCACAAGTAGTGGTTAGTTTGGCGATGAATCGACTGATGAACTAAATCTTTCCCAAGAAACTCCTTACTTCCTTCTCGGTCTTCAGGGGAGGCATTTCGAGAATGGCCTAGATCTTTGATGGGTTTACTTTTATGCCTCGTTGTGTGATCATGAATCTGAGTATCTTCCCTACTGCAACTCCAAGGCACACGTTTGAAGGTTCAAGCGCATCTTGTACTTTCTGATTTGCACGAAGAATTTCTTTAGTGCGATGACGTGTCCTTCTTGGGTTTTGGATTTCACGATCATGCCATCCACATATACTTCTACCTCCTTGTGTATCATAACGTGCAACAATGTGGTTGTAGCCCTTTGATAGGTTGCTCCTGCGTTCTTTAGTCCAAATAGCATGACCCTATAACAATAGGTGCCCCAAGGTGTCGTGAAGATAGTCTTCTCTCAGTCTTCTGGAACCATCAGAATCTGGTTATACCCTGAAAATCCGTCAATAAAAGACAAGAGCACATTCTTGGCGGTGTTATCTACCAACATGTCTATATGGGGGAGAGGAAAGTCATCCTTCGGACTAGCCCTGTTGAGATCCCGAAAGTTGACACATACTCGGATCCTTCCAACCTTTTTTGCAACCGGAACAATATTAGCAACCAATTTTGGGTACTTTGTGACCATGAAGAATCCTACGTCTATCTGTTAGGTAACTTCTTCCTTGATCTTGAGCGCCTAATCTGGTCTAATCCTTCTCAGCATTTGCTGAATGGGGTTGGCATCGGGGTACAGAGGGATTTGGTGCTGTATGATATCGAGGTCAATACTAGGCATATCTTTGTATAACCATGCAAAAACAACTTTAAATTCCTTTAATAAAAAGATTAGTTGTTCATGTTCCTCTAAAGATAGTGTAGAGCTAACGTGAACCATTTGTGGATCTTTTTCATTATTAAATTTTATTAAAACAGTTTCTTCGATTACAGGTTTAGCTTAATTTTTTTCTTTCTTTTCGATTAAAAATTTTAATTCTTGGGGGATATCCTCTTCGAATTCAATTAAATATTCGGAATCAAGACAAAATATTTGAGACACAGCAAAGTAAGCAAAGTCTGATTTCATTTCATTGATTTCAAAAGGGGTTACATCTTGAGACTTAAAATAGAAAGGGATCGGGATGCCAACAGATGCATTCCCGACGGACTCAATGTTAATCGACTTGGTAAAGCCAGATTCAACAGAGTCGAACTCCAACTCACTTGTTACATCATGTATAATAAAAGACTCAAAAGACTGACTCTTTTTCATTTTAGTTGCATCCATGATAAGTGAGGTGTGATCCGCAAGCGCGTTAGCTTCCATCATCAGCACGTCCTCGTCTTCATCATCCTTGCCTATACGCACCTGGGCCATCTCTTCATTGAAGAGAGATCGCAGATCTCCTTTTTCATAAAGATATACCCAATATGTCTGCATCTTTTTGGGGAAACTTATCTTCCAAATCTTGGCCTCTTCATCACTGTTGGATAGCTGATGGCTGAAAATGATCTCCAGCCCTAGCAACTTCTTGTTGGTCTTCTCTTCTATCCATGATTCAGGGAACCCACAATAAGGGAATTCATCCCCTTCTTTGATGAAACATCCATTCAGCATCGGCCCATACTTCCCCATGCTTCATTCTCTCAATTTTGGCTTGTATCCAAGTTTGTATCTATGGCAATTATGGTTCACTGGGATTGGCTTTGAAATCCCTTGCAGATGCTTACCTAATCCCATGCTTGAAAACTAGGACATTTCCTTCAACAGGGCTATGACCCTTGGATTCACATAGTTCCCCTCATCATTCATCAAATCCGTTTAACAAGATATCCTCCTCCCTGTGTTGGATCTCAAGAACTGGGATAGCACCATTAAGAGGGGTTAGCAAGCTAGTTTCACCCGGTATAGTGATAGTTACCCCATCTTTGATTAGCTTTACCTTTTGGTGTATGGTAGATGGGACTGCTCTAATTGATGGGTCATGTAGCCATGGCCTTTCGAATAGCAGATTGAATGATGCTGACACATTAAGAATATGAAACTCTACTTCATTCTCCAAAGTTCCCACTATTACAGCGAAAGTCACCAATCCCAAGACATCTCTTCGTGTGTTATCATATGCTCATACCCTTTGTGCACTCGGCTTGAAGTTTTGTGTTTTCAATCTTAAGCAGTAAGCAGTTCGTAGCGGGCATACGTTGAGGGTAGAACCATTGTTGACCAAAACAATCGGTACCTATTTTCCTAGACATTTAACGATTAAATGCAACTGCTTATTGTAGGATGGCCCATCTGCTGGAAAATCCCTGTCACTAAAGGCGATAACGCTGGACTGCATCTCGGGTATGAGCATTCTAACCAGTTAGTCGGGAGAAACATCAATTGGTATGTCCACCCTATTCAAAGCTTTCAGAACTGCCTGTCGGTGCGTGTGGGATGCCACAAGAAACCCCCAAATGCTTACATTGGCTTGTGTCTTCTTAAGCAATTTTAGAACTACATCTTCCTCTTCACTATTTTGTCTTTCTCCTCTTTCTGCATGCTTCTTTGGTTCCTCTATGCCTCTACTTGGCAGCCCCTTCTCTAGCTGTGTAGGCTTAAAATGCCTCTCGCTCCTTATCAGATGCTGTATCTGCTCTTCTGGCTCCTACAGTGCTTCAAACTGGTCAACCACTTTTCGAATCTCGATCATCTGGCACCCTTTCTCTCGGAAGGCCCAGAAATTGTTTGTGCTAGCTCTCTTTCCATCGTTCCCTTCATTTCCCCAGAAATCTTCATCAATTCTCATTACGTTTTGCGAAAACCAATCAGACTCTTCACCAATATTGGCCTCTAGCACAAAGAGTTGTGGTAGTGAAACCTCGTCAAATGGGTCTTCATAATCGTATGGAGGGGGAGGGCCCCATGGCTCCCACGGGCCTCCATGGTCACACGGTTCTTCGACTATCAAGTGCCATTTCAGCACATTCTCTCCATCATCGTATTCTATGTCCGTGAATTCCTTCTCTATCTCTTCTAACTCCTATACATGTCATTCTCTTCTTAGTAGTCCCATTCGGGAGAACAAAAGATCGGTCCCTCGGGTAGAGGTGTTCTCGGCTTTGGCTCGTGAAGAGGAATAATGTATACAGAAGGATGAAACGTAAGATTTGCCGTTCATAAAAAATTCACTTGGGGTGAATTTTCTTATTTCCCTTTCTGCTCCTTCTTCCCCTCGGCTTCCGTACTGATTGGTGGATTTTGTTCCTGCTTACTTTCACTGTCGACATCTTTCCCATTCGAGGATTCTCCTATTTCTGATACTGTTTTCCCTGTTTCTTCTTTTTCAAAACTTGGGTTGGCTTCCCCATACCGAGCCCCCCTCAGTGCTAAGCTGTATCATCGCTTGGGACGGTCAGAACATGCTACTTGATGTCGATTCCTGCTTCATCCAAATCATTTAATGCCTCAAGGCAGGCCAGATATTCCCATAATTATCTGATTTCTTCGTCTTCCTCATCATTTTCAATGACAGTGGGAGGAACTTCCTCTTCGTGGACGATAGAGATCAAGAAATTATCGAAACCATCATCTATCAGATCCTAAATAAGGTCATCAAGCAGCAGTACTTCTGGACTGGACGACAGAACTGTAATTGGCTTTGTTTCTGTTACGGAGATCATGAATTTCGTGGGATCAATTTCTTCCAATTCTCTTTTAATGGCGTTCACATTTTGCTGGTTCGCATGGTTCGACAGATGGTTGGTGGTGACATTCGATTTCTGAGTGGCAGTCGGTGGAGGAATCACCTTGTTGTCTATCAAGTCCCGAATCTCATGTCGGAGTCTCATGCAATTGTTGGTTAAATGACCATGCCCTTGGTGGAAGGTGCAGCACTGAGTAGGATTATATCTAGGCAGCAAAGGATTTGGGGGTGGGGTCGACTCCAAAGGCATTAGGAAACTCCTTTCAATCAGATGGCTCAAGATAGATGTTAAAGGCACAATGAGTTGGGTGAAGGTCCTCTTTTAGTTTCGGGGTAGATTTTAGGCAACCAACTAAACAGATGGGCTAGCTTGATTCAGGTTGGGACACAACTAGTTCACTTTATTATTTTAGTTCACAGCATTGGTGGCATTATTTGAATTACTGGCATACGATTTTTCAGACTATTTTTTGACTCGGTTCTCCCTTCTCAATATCCCCAGACTGTAGTGCGTCTTCTATCTGTATCCCAACAATGAAAACTTGCTCAAATGTCATCAACGGCTTTGAAATCAGATACTTATGGAACTACAACTGCAAGTTCTTCACCACCATTCTTAATTGTTCCTTATCAGTGGGTTAATTTGTCATTTTTGCTGCCTTAGCCCTCTACCGGGTCAAAAACTCAACAAAAGATTCTTTGGCCTCTTGCCAGGTGATCTCGAGTTCTTGAGTGGTGACATCGAGCTAGATGTTGTAATTGTACTGATTGACAAATGCAGTAGCAATGTCCTTCCACATTCTTGTCCTTGCAGCATCTAAAGACAAAAAGCATTTTTGAGTGGCTTCTGATAGAAACCACTGGAAAAGCTAGACTTTCAATCGATCACTGATACCCATTGGCGACAAAGTTCCCACATACATTCTTAAATGGATCCTCAGGTTCTCGGTCCTGTCAAATTTCTCC
This sequence comes from Heliamphora pulchella, assembly GCA_032270985.1. Taxonomy (NCBI): domain Eukaryota; kingdom Viridiplantae; phylum Streptophyta; class Magnoliopsida; order Ericales; family Sarraceniaceae; genus Heliamphora; species Heliamphora pulchella. The sequence continues at coordinate 20,535 of JAULJZ010173492.1, forward strand.
ATATCGGGCATTTTAAACTTCTCGATCAGTTTAGCATTGGGGAATAAACAAAGACCCTCGACATCTAGCATATAGTCCTGGTTTCCTCAAAATCTTCTCTAATTTGTCGACCTTATCAGATAAGATCGACTCCTTGGTGGCCAAGATTTCTGGACTTCCTGGCTGGACGGGCTATACAACTGCTAGTTGGGCTCCCTCGGGTCCCATATTATCATCTAAAATATTATCTCCTATACCATCCTTGGGGTCATTCGAAACAACCACATTAGGGTCTGCAAACTGAGTCTGCAAAGCTTGGATCTGAGCCTGACACTGAGTCTGGATCCTAGCTTGATTTGTTACGGTGGTACTGACTCCTTCAACAGTTTATTGCAATTCTAAAATTACCCTCATCATATCAGCCATAATCAGCTACGGGTTTGCCATCGACAATCTCAACTGACTGGTACATCTAAGTCTTTCGCTCAGTGATCGGGCCCAAGTGCGTATAGGTCCTTCTCTTCTCGGCACTATTATCCCAAGTCTCTAAACTGAAAGGGCTCACGTAAACCGAAAGACTCGTTAGCCGGGCTTAAAATCAAAATAACTCACCCTCAACGACGGATCGAGAGGACGATAACTAATCTTAATCGAGGTGCTAACTATACAAACAAAAGCATCCATTAAAACAAAATCACATAACCCTAAGAGATTTATTGATCCTATAAGAAGGGTTCGAAGAATCTATATACACATGAAGAGGTTGGTAGGTCTTTACTCAGTATACCTTCTAAATAGAGTCAAGAATATATCTCCCAATGCTAGAAATGGTGCAAGGCACAAACGATACGCAATAACTCTTTTTGCCACATCTATGGAAGTATGTGGCTAGAAAGCTTGCTAGCTTCCCCAACATAGCCTCGAGACAATGAACTGACCGAGGCATCGGGTAGGCAGAGCGGGGATTTGAGAACCAAGCACACAAATATCCAAATAAAGTGCGAATACCGATGAAAAGTTTACACCGAGAACCATCGACATTTCAAGTTTAGCCCTCTTGTGATTTTATTTGGAAAACTAGTCGCTAGAAAAAATAGTGGATGTTTTTGGTTACGAGGGATTCCCTGATTATCTATTGTTTTTAGAAAAATATTCTTTTCTTTTTAATACAAAAGTCTAAGATATCTGAACATCATTTTTGAAAAATGGAGTCGCCACTTGATTTTTGAGTTACCAAGAAAAACAAAAAAAAGCCGCGGGTCTTTTAAGTACGTAACTAGAGAAAAAGATGATTCGGGGGCTAAGGTACGAAAAGGAAAGGTGTTAGGCACCCTTTTCTCCCAACTATAAGGTTGGCCTCTACTTTGTCAATATTGATTCTTGTTGTAAACTTTTTAAATGTAACATACACAGAACGGGGGGTTAAAGAGATTTCAAACAAAAGCAAGAAATAAAAACTTAACTATGATCCTAGGGTCATGCAACTTAGTTATTATTTCTAGATATATCACACGTATTGTTTGAGTAAAGCAAAGTGAAGAACACGTAAATAAGCGATAAACAAACAAGTTTCTAAGGGTCATGTAATAATATTTCTGTCCCTATCATGCTGTAAACAGATTATACAAAACAAATAGAAGGGACTTAAACATCACATTTAAGCAACTGGACATACACAAAACTCATGGCCTTAGCAGGAAATGTTGTAGCTGTTACAAAAATAGTCACAAAACAGGCAGCTGTGACAAAAATAGGGTTATTGCAAAGAATAGAATAAAAATATCTTGCAATCATAACAAATAAATGTCGCGGCAATGATTTTTAAGGGTACAGAAAGGGTTTATACATTACACAAGGCTTAAAACAGGCTCAAATGAATAGGATATGCAGGACAGAGACCATTACCTATTAGTTTTATGCTAGATCCGCCATTCTTCATCCTGTATACATGTAATAACTCTAAACAAAACATACATGACATCAAATATAAATAACAGAATGCTTAAAACACCTTTCCATGTTACTAGCCTTACAAAACATCACAGTCGTAGCTAAACGATGTCACGGCCGTAGCTAAACAATGCCATGGTCGTAACAAGAAAAGAAGATATAACATGCAACTGTCATATTTGCGTAACTTCATAATGTAAAGATATGGAGGTACACAGAATGGAGATCATAATCTATTTGGTCTAGACCAAGTCTACCATCTATTACCCAATAGGAAACTAAACAGAGATACAGAGAGTAGAAAATACTAAACAAAGCAATAAAAGGATGCACAAACTTGAAATGAACAGATAATATAGAGTTTTGAAGAGACTTTGAACGTTTCTAGCCCTAAAACAATGTTACGGCCTTCACCACATGAAGCTGCGGTCGTGAGTAAAAAAAAGGCATAAATGTACCAACACTAATCAATAGTGCACGACCGTTACTGTGGGTTTAACAAAACATACGGCCGTGACATAAGAAGGTCACAGCCGTCATGTTTTAGAACCTCATAAAGCTTTTGATGTGCTAAGTGTGCTTGTGAGCATCGACACAGAATGTAAATAGCTGTAAAAATACGAAACAAAGGGGGTATGAATATACTGTTAATAATGAGAAACTTGGAGAAAATAAATGTTTACATTGAAATGAACGATAAACAAGCAATAAAACAATGAAAACTTTATCCACGACATCCTCGGTGGAAGAAGATGAGGGTTTAAGATGGGTCGTGGGATCTTAAGGTTACCTCGTGTGGATATCCACCTCGAGTGGCCTCTCGGTGGTGAGAATACGATACCTCCAAGCCAATATATGTGCTTCAAAAACTCCTTCGAGGCAAGCAAGAACATGAACAAGGCTCGAGAAGTATATGATGGATGGGAGAATATCGAATGGGAGAGTATTTTGATAGAGTTTAGGCCTCCAGGCGTTTCTCTCTTATTTTTTCTTGGAATCGTTGCTTATTTATAAGTAAACCGAGCAACACAGACCCCTTCTACGATGCTGTTACCTGTCCAAAAAGGGTTAATAGTGACGGTCGCTACCTTTTTGCTTTTATACGGTGCATGCCGCTACCTTTACGGTCATGGCAAGAGCATCCATGATTTTCAAAAGTTATAGCCTGGATAAAAAAGCAATGACCGTGACAAAGAAAGTCACAGCTTGGTTTAGAGCTTTTAAAAAAGGGTACGACCGTGAGACTAAGGACATGGCCCATTTTAGGGCTTTCAAAAAGGTGGCGGCTGTGTGGATGGGAATGTCACGGCCTGAAGGTTTTTAAGGGTTTTTAGGTTTTGAGTCATTTTCATGATTTTACATGCTTGGGAGTATGTTTGAGCATGATTCTCATACTTTTGTCATTGGGGGC
>JAULJZ010173511.1:0-23873 GCA_032270985.1 Heliamphora pulchella
AACCCCTTAATGAGAGGGCGGAGCTGGAGTAACTTGCGCCAACACCAAGAAGTCGATTGGGGAATTTTTGCCGACCAGAAGGATTCACCCCTAAGAATATTAAACTTAATCTACATGCACCACAGGGAGATGGAGCCCCCTGTGAGAAGAAACTAGATATGCGTGGCAACCGTGACCTTATTCCAGGTGATAAGAGATTTAATCCCCAGGCCTCCTTCCCTCTTGGGGGCACAAACCTCATCTCAGACAACCTTGGCCCCAGAGGATTTCATCTCAAGACCACTCCACAGAAAAGCCCGCATCAGGCTCTCAACTTCTCAGAGGACATTCTTAGGGAGGATAAACAAGGATGCCCAGTAAACTTGCATAGAGAAAATGATAGAGCCAAGCAGCTGTAAACGATCCGCATAAGAGAGGCACTTACTAGTCCAAACTTGGATACGCTTAGCAATCCTATCAATGAGAGGGCGACACTCTTTGTAGGAGAGCTTAGTGGTTATCAGAGGGACACCAAGATAGCGCACCGGAAGAGAACCCTCTCTAAAACTAATAGTGTCCAAAATTTCACGCTTCAATGTATCCGAAACCCTGGAGAAATAGATATCGCTTTTAGCCAGACTAGGGGACAGACCTGACATACTCTTAAAGGAGTCCAGGACTTTCCTAACAACACTAACCGATTGGACATCAGCCCGAGAGAAGACCACAAGGTCATCGGCAAAACAAAGGTGGACAATTTTGTCCTTACCACATCTCCAATGGTATTGGAAGGGCTTCTCCTCCGTTTACCTAGTAAACAAACCGGACAAAACTTCCATGGCCATAACAAAAAGATAAGGAGAAAGAGGATCCCCTTGCCTGAGACCCTTTTTGCCACAAAAAAAGCCATTCAACTCCCCATTAAAGCGAACAGAGTAGCTAAGAGACGTCATACTCTCCCTGATCCAAGGAATCATCCTTTCAGGGAAACCCATACAACGTAAGGTTGCGAGCATAAAGTCCGAGCTGACATTGTCATAGGCCTTCATGATATCAACCTTAAGAGCACACCTTGGACCCCTACTTTGCTTGTGGTAGTCACGTAAAACCTCTTGGGATAAGAAAATATTATCTGCTATGCGCCTACCTTTGACAAAAGCAGATTGAGAAGGAGAGATAACCTCATGCAAGTGATCCTTAATCCTGTTTGCAATAATCTTAGATATGCACTTGTAAATGGTGTTGCAACACGAGATAGGCCTATATTCCGTCACAAAGGAAGGATTGGGAACCTTAGGGATCAAGGCAATAAGAGTCATGTTAGCTTCCTTAAGCATGCGACCAGGCTCAAAAACACACCGAATGGCCTTAGTAACATCAGCCCCAACAACCTCCCAGGCATCTTTAAAGAAGCTAGCTGAGAACCCATCAGGACCAGGAGCTTTATTAGACTTAAGCGATCACATAACTTACTTAATCTCCTCATCAGTAACCTCAGAGTCCATACGGGCAACACTATGAGGAGACAAATTGTTCTTAATAACACCCCTCAACTCGCTTTCAACCACCCTCACCTGAGTAGACTCGGTGCCTAAAAGACCCTGGTAATATTCAAGGATATGCTCAGAGATACAGGCCCTATCAGAACAGAGAGAGCCATCCTCTCCAGTAACCACCGAAATTCGAGATCTATTCCTTTGGGAATTGATGGATTTGAAGAAGAACTTAGAATTTTGGTCACCCAAGTTAATTCATTGGACACGCGACTTTTGCTTGAGGAAGCGCTCCTCAGCAAGACTAAGATCTACAGAGAACCTATATGCTTCCCTCTCCTGGTTGAAGAGTAACATATCATGAGGATCTCTATCCAACTGCCGTTGGAGGTTTTCAAGGATAAGTATTTGGCTTTGAACCCTAACCAACAAGTCACTATAAGACTCTTTATTCAACTGCTTCAACTTCCCCTTAAGCAACTTAAGTTTCTTGCAAATAATATACATCTCAGAGCCATCAATTTGCTCATTCCAAACCTCCCTAACCAAAGGGAGAAACTTAGGGCTTTTGGCCCAAAAGTTAAAATATTTAAAAGGTTTAGACACTTTGGGCTTGTTAAGATTGAGCAAAATTTCAATACAGGAATGATCTGAGAGGCCAGGGGGACAAAAGAGAGCACTGGAGTGGGGGAAAAGGATACCCCAACTATCATTCACCAGGGCACGGTCAATTTTAGCTTTGATAAAATCCGCACCCTTTTGATTATTAGACCAGGAGAACTGAAGGCCACTATACCTAAGGTCATCCAACTCAGCCGTAAAAAGATAATTATTAAAGTCATCCATGTGCCCCGGCCATTTAGAGCAACCACCCATCCTTTTAGAGGGATACCTAACAGCATTGAAATCACCAAGAAGCAACCAGGTAGATCTATCTAAGCCAGGAGCTAATGACTTAATCTTCTTCCAAAGGTCCACCCTTTTAGGATATGTGTTAAGCCCATAAACAAAAGCGACCCAAAAATCTACTTTTCCCTCAATTAAACCCACCTTACAATGAATCCATTGGGCCCCCGTATCTAAAACTTGAATGTCGACAAAAACAGGATCCCAACAAACCCAAATTCTACCAAGCGCCCCCAAAATCATAATTATTAGCCAGCTACCAGCCAGGGAAAATTTTTTCAAAGATTGAAGAAGCCTTCACTTTTTTAACCCTAGTTTCATTAATAGCAAAAAGTCTGGCCTGGGATTTCCTAACAAAACCTCTAAGCTCATGTTGTTTTATACTACTATTCAGTCCACGAATATTCTAAGAAAAAATATTTGACATAGGAAAGTTAGGAAAGTAAGCTTTTTTCTTCTTTTTACTGCTACTCAGCTTCGTCACCGAATGAGAAGAGGTAGATTGCTCTCGGTTAGCTTCATTGCCTAGAATAAGAGGGTCATGCTCTGTCCCTTGACCTTCTAGCAAGATCGGTTCCAGCCCTTTAGCTGACTGGCTTCTAGTAAGTGGAGATCGTACATATGACATTACTTCTGCCACTTTTGCAACCGGGCTACCAAGTGTAGCACGAGGGGTAGTAGGATTGGTAGCCACAACGTCAATTTTCTCCGGATGGTCCTTCCCAGAAACCGCAGCTACATCATCAGGATGTATCGGATTCTCCTTCCCCGGAACAACCTCACATGGAACCAAATTAGAAGAAGGGAAAGCAGGGAGATCAACAATCCGAACCTTAGATTCAATCTCTTTACCTTTACCTACTCGAGTCCATTCCTGCAGGTCTGCAGTTGGTTTATGGAATTTGTGTTTTTTAGTTTCATGCCGAAAAGCTTGACAATGGGAACAGATAGCAAGAAGTCCCTGGAACTCAACACCAACCACGACTGTGTTCCTATCACACTTCACAGTGACCGAATGGCGCAGAGGTTTGGACGCATCAACCTCAATACAGACTCTAGCATATGAAATTCGTTGTTTGGTAACAGTAGCTCTGTCCAAGTAAAGAGGGGTTCCAATAACACTAGTAATTCTACTCAAGCATTCCGAATTCCAGAATTCAAGCGGAAGATCATGCAGTTTGACCTAGACCGGGATCTTGGAGATAGTTTCCTTAGTGAACTTAAACCTCTTTTTCCAGCGTTGTAAGATTAGAAGTTTACCTAAAAAATGCCAAGGGCCTCTATCCATAATAGACTTCATAGCCTCAACACTCTTAAACTTGAATATGAAGAATCCCCTATCATTCCCAAACACGTCAGTCAATCCATCCTGTTCCCACGGAGTTCTCGCAATGGCTCGGACCAAACCGAATGCCAATGGAGTATCCAAAAAATAACCAACCAGGTAATCTTCCCAAGCTTTTTCATCCACAAGGTTTTTATCAATTTCAATAACATCTAGGAGGTTCGGGTTGGAAGGCTCAACAAATTCAAGATGCGTACCTGAGGTGCTACGATTTGTTAACAACGAAGCCTAGGATTTTGTCTTGGGCGAACTATCAAGCACCTTAGGTGCAGGCTTTAACCCGTCAGCAACGCCTTCATCTCCAGGAGGTCTAGACGATTCCACCTTAGCCCAAGATCGAGTAATAACGTACTTTGTCTGAGACGATCTTCCCCCAAACCTGAATGGACCACACCCCCCTCGGCCCCTAACTCTAGGCTGAAAAGAGGGGTCCCGAATAGGGTTACCGTTTTCATCATTGATCTATCCGAACTTTTTATGAGCCTCTTCAACCGAAGAGGGAACTATAGGAGCTTTACCCTCTTTATGTGCATATACCTTAGAAAATCGTTCGATTTGCCACTCCGCCATAGCTTTATCATAGAGGGTCATATTCAATTTTAGCAAAAAGCATCATTCTCGTCAATTTCAGGTTCTGTATCCACATCCACCGGGTTACCTTGGTGAGACGAAGTTGGGACCTTAGAAGGACTCACCTCCTTCAGCCGCAAGAGCTGAGCTTCCAACGCTGGAATCAAATCTGAATGTAGGGGTTTGACACCTACACGCATGCTAGCTATCTCTTTCTTATCCACCAATTCGTCAAGAGAAGAGAGGACATTGTGCACTTTGTTAGCTTCATAAAATATTTCACTTAGTTTGGACGGCGACCTTGGTCCCGTAGGAGAGGACGGGGTGAAACCCTCCACTAACACATTATCTTGTCATCGCTCCACCGTAGAAGAAACCCTAGGTGGGCTCGGAACCCTCTCTGGAGTGCTCGCCATGAACAGAGTAGAAGAGAGAAACCCTAGGCTGCGGGTTTGGTATCGCACACACCATCGCACCTTTTTTCGCACACACTAACCGCGCGTGTGTTACCCATTTCCCATTTAAGTGCATTATTATAACAATTAACAATATTAATAAGTTGTAATTGCCAAAGATGTTAGCACTAATTGATGAAATAATGAAGAAAACAATGTGCCCGGTGTGAATGTGCAACAAAAATAAACAACCTAAATAAACAAAATGGAATTGAAATTATAACATGATTTTAACTAATTTACTCAAAATAAGCACATTACTTATAAGCTAAATGAAATCTAGTGATTAAAGCAACTACCTAAATAATGTAAGAAAGTATGTAAATGAAACAATTAAAGTAACCCGGTTACTCCAAAGAGGTAGTGAATGGAGCTAGAAGAACTAGGGATCCAAGTAAAGTACTTGGATCGCTGAGGAATCCTCAAGTTGGGGAATGGTGCCAATGATCCAATCCTCGATATCCAAGTTAGGGCGTCAGTGGTTCGACTCTCGGTACTTCGACATGGTTTCGGCGTCGGGGCTCGAGATTGCTTGGTGACTCGACAGAGCTTCTCTCACTAAACCTCTCTCTAAAATTTTCTCCTGAAAACGTACGCTGGGATACGGTATTTATAGAATTCTTCAACCAATGAAATGCTACCACGTTTTGGGACATGTCAGGCCATTTGAAGTTGGCGGCCGCCGAGTCATGAGTTGGCAGTCGCCATGTTTGAAATGATTCCACAAGGTTCTATTGGCGGTCGCCACAATAAAAGTTGACGGTCGCTATTTTGGAGGTGGCGGTCGCCACTTTTGGCTAGAGTTTCTAAGAGCTTCTATTGGTGGTCGCCACAATGAACATGGCGATCGCCACAAAAAGTGAAAGTTTCCAAAGGGTTCTATTGGCGGTCACCACTTTGAAGTTGGTGGTTCAAAAAGTTTCATTGGTTTGAAGGTTTTTATGATTGGATTCAATTACCGAGCTTGGATCATTTCTCGAGGATCGTACTAAGGCACCATTCCAACTGTTTGCATCATCAGATTCACCTAAGATTGGGCGGGGTCAAATTGGGGTGTCTACAGTTGTCCCTCTTTGATATAACTTGCATAGCAATGCGTGATGCAAGTTATATCAAAGATTTAGAGACAACAGTCATTTGACTGAACCATCAATCTTAGGCCACAAACACACAAGCATGCATATGATGTTGGTCGTACTCGAATTTCTATCGAGCTGCCTATGTACCCCTTTGCTAGAGATCAGACCAAAACGTAGTTCCTGTGGCAAAATGCAAGGATGTAGAATAAGAAACATGATGCAAATGCTAACATGATGCAGACACCGATATGAACATCGATCTTGTCAAACATATCCTGAAGATCGAGTCAAGATCTAAAGGGAGCGCAAACAAACAAGTCAAAGATTGAGTCAAGATCTAAGAACTCGGCTGGGGATTAGATAGTCAAAAGGATCGAATCAAGATCCTACAAATTACCTTAGCCGGGAAGGCAACAATGAATTGATCGATCAAATCAAGACCTAACAACTCGAAACGATAACGGGAGAAGGATAACTAAAAAGTCGAGTCAAGACTTTAAAATTATCCTTATCAGAGAGAACCACGAATTAATAGGTCGAGTCAAGACCTAAAAATTCGGGACGAAACATGGGATAAAAATAATTAAAAGCCAAGTCACGACTTAAAATTAAATTTATCGAAAAGAAAAACCACGAATTAATAAGTCGAGTCAGGCCCTAAAAATTCAGAACAAAGCATGAGAAAATAAATAATTAAAAGTCAAGTCACGGCTTAAAATTAAATTTACCGACAGGAAGAACCGCGAATTAATAAGTCGAGTCAAGACTTAAAAATTTAGAACGAAGCATGGGATAAAAATAATTAAAAGCCAAGTCACAGCTTAAAATTAAATTTATTGAAAGAAAAATTACGAATATTACCAAAACAGATTTGCGAAATTATCTCTAGGAAAAACACACAAGATTAAAATTATTTTTGAAAAGCTCCCAAGATTATTTTTTGAAAAATACACACAAAATAAGAAAAGGGTTTAAAAATTATTTTTAAGAAAAATTATTTTTGTTAATATTTTTGGGAATGCGTACAAAATGCGAAGTCAATACAAAAAAAATAAACAAATAAAATAAACACACTTAAAAGGGAATACAAATAAAAGACCCCCAAACAGACCCCATAAAACCCTAAAAACTCCATGATAACCAACAGATCTGGGTGCAAAGCTCGAGAACCTGATGTGACTGTTAACAACCTGGCGGTCACCAAGCCCAAACCCTTCTGACATGGCGGTCACCGACTCAAAATCCCTCAAACACGACGATCGCCATGTGTCGTTTCATAAACATAGCGGTCGCTCACTTTGGAAGTAGTGACCGCCAACTTCAGGCACGCATCCAGTCCTTTAAGGCGGGCGTGGGGGGTTCATTCGCTCATTCCACTTTCTCTCTCTAGCTCTTTCCCTCCCAAACTTTCTCTCAAACTCCTTGCTTTTTAGCCTTTTCCTTTGAGCTTTCTGTCATAGTAGGCCACGGCAACCTTAAGGATATCCCAAGAGCCATCCGAGGCTCATCCACGAGTGAGAGCTCCGACATGGGGACTCTCGGAGACACGTCCACCAACATTCCTGGTAGCAGGGTCACCACCACGCAACCTTCTGCTGCGATGGATGCCCTTATGTTCGAGGTGGAGCGTGTCTCCTGCCGTGTAGCTGAGGAGGGGGCACGAGCAGCTGTCGAGGCACAAGCAGCTACAGACGCTGCTGCTGAGGCTAAGATGGCCAATTTTCTGGATCCTGGTGCTGGGGAGGGCCATCCAGCAACCTTCGACCCGCACACCTACGCTCCGATTTCCCACTGCTTGCTTCTAGGTGGGATGTAGCGTTACGAGCCTCCTATCGACTCTGTTGCTGCTGATCTTCTCCTTCGAGAGCCTGATAAGCACATATAAAAAGCCAAATAAAACAAATAAAGAAATAAAAAAAATTCTATGTTCTACGGCATGCAATTCCAACTAAATGATATATGGAGCACAACCACATGCAATATTTGTTAAAAACAACTTAAACTAGCATGATTCAAATAAAAGAACAAAAATATGCTAAAAGTCTTTAAAAGAAAATATGCTAAAAATAGGCATGAACTTTGTTAATAATATTATCAAAATCCTAAACTAATTTAAACATGCTTTCAAATGAAATAAACAAAACATTCTCTAAAACTATCATGCATGTTATCGAATTGTATAAAAGTAACTAAAATAAAAAAGATGACAAAAGAACACCTAAAGATTATAGAAAAAAGAAATAATAATAATAAAAAGTTTACAAAAGAAACCTAAAATTAAAAAAAAGGGTTATCTAAACATGCTTTCAGCATATCTCTTGCTTGATCTATTCTTTATATATTTTTTGCTTGTCTTTTTCTTTTCAGGCTGGCCATTACATCAGAGGCTTCAGAGGCTCTGCCTCCGGGGAGGTGTTGGAGTGGTATGATGCCCTCCCTGCTCCTAGCCGGGCTTATATTGATGCCTCTGGCTTTGCTCAGTTCATACCCTTATTGGGTAGGACGAACATTAACCGGATATGGCTGACAGCTCTGGCTGAGCGGTGGTAGGATACCACTAACACCTTCCATTTCACCACGTTTGAGGCTACTTTGACACCTCTGGACTTTTCACTGATCACTGGCATCCGAGTCGGCGGTGCCTCTATTCCATTCGATCCATCCGTCGCTCGCTCTACCGATGCATTGATGTATTTGCTCAAAGCTGTACCAGCACAGATGGACAGAGACCGTGTCAGATATACATGGTTCTTTGAGCGCTTCAAATACTTCCATTGCTTCGAGCTCCGCCACTTCAAGTGGGTCGCTCGAGGCTTTTTTTTATGTATATGTTCGGTACCTCCTTGTTCTCGAACAAGGAGAACACCGTTCATTTACATTACTTGGGTGTCCTCGCTCGTCTTGATCGGGTTGCTGCTTACGACTGGGGAGGAGCTGCTCTCGCCACCCTCTATGGCTTTATGAGGACTCTGACCTGGTTCCCCCAGGAGCTCAGCATATGGGGATACTGGAGGGTTTGGGAGGTATGATTTAGTTTTTGCACTTTTTCGTTCATTTATTTATTATCCATCTTCTGCTTGCTGACATCTTTTTTCTACAGCTGTGGACCTATGAGTTCCTCGGGCTTTACATCCCGGCGAACTCCTCAGTAGACCCTTCAGTCATTCCCCGTGCAGCCCGGTGGTCCCGATGGCTGAAGGGGAAGAAAGCTAGGGGAAGGACATTGACTGCTTCCGAGTATCGCTAGACCGGATGACCCCTGACCAGGTATCATTTTACTGTTTACTATACTATATCCTGTTCACTGCACTATACTGTTTCTGTTCACACGGATTACTGCACACTGATTATCATATCGTACTGCATTCACTGCTCACTGTTCATTTCATTGCACTATACTTTGAATTGTTGTAGGTCCACTGGGATGTCTGGTGGGGAGTGAAGGATCGGGCTGATGTAGATCTGATGGGCAGCCGAGACCTCACCTCGAGGCGGATCCTGTTGAAGGGTTCATTCGGTCGGGAGTACTGTCTCGAAGAGCGAGTGGTCCGCCAGTCGCTCGGCCTTGATCACTTCAGGATACCAATGGTCCCTCCAGTCCGTATGCACCGGACCGATCTCCTAGGCCACGTCGATCTCCTCTTGGAGATGGTGGGGACTCACACCTCGGAGCTGCTTGTACTGGAGGGTGACTACATAGCCTGGGCCCGGCCACATTTACTGGGACCACTAGGACCCGGCCCGGTTGCCTCTAGTGGCAGCAGGAGAGGATAGGCACTGGAGGTTGCTGATGCCGGTGCTGCTGGAGCTGCTACTGCTGGAGCTATTGCTACTGGTGATGCTGCTGGTGAGATGAGGGGCCCAGAGATTCCATGGGATGTCCAAACCGTAGCGTACGACTTCCCCTTTCCTCTGCCAGTCCCTGTTCCACCAGCGCTGGAGTTCAAGGCTAACATCGGCCAGGTTTATCTTTTACCTTTCCTTCAATTACTTGACATTTTTACTTGTCTAGTTTTCTTGAACTGTTCCCTTTTATTCTTTGCAGATTGACCAGGCTTGGCTAGACCGTACGATGCTGATGGTCACCGGCCTGAGAGCACTAGTCCGGCAGATGGATGCCACAATGCGAACAGCCAGCGTTGCTTTCACGCCAGTGGCCATTGTGAGTATTCTCGCACCCCCCTTTTAACTTTTTTGCACTTTTTTTGTACTCGGTTCTGATCCTTGTTTTCTTTTAACAGCCTCCAGTACCAGCTATCGGCATAGTACCACCACAGTCTCCGATTAGGCCTCCTGCTCCATCCCCGGCTCCAGCTCGTGATCATGGCTCCTGGGCATCTTCTCAGGCTCGCTCCAATGGATCTGTCTCTTCTGTTAGGCGTCGCTCCAGAGCAGTATCTTCTTCCTCTAGCAGCAATGGTGATGGTAGTGACGACATTGAGAGGCTCTTCGAGAATGTCAGCTCGGACGAGGCCGATCCTTCCTCTCGCTGGGTTCGCTCGAGGCACCATTGAGAGAGAGAGAGAGAGAGAGCCCCCCCAGTTTTATTTATTTTATGATACATTTATTTTAGTGGGCCTGCGTGCCCCAGTTTACTGTTTATTAGGCCTGGGTACCCCGATTATATTTTGATACATTTTACCACTTTCTGATGCATTTTGGGCCTTTGTGCCATTTATTGCTTTATATTTATCTGCTATATAATTCTCCTTTATCTGCTGCTCAAACTGTCATGGATGCATAATACAAATGTTAAAATTTACACAGAATGCAAAAACCATAAACTGACACATGCCCACCACCTTTTTAACATTGCGGTCGCCACAATACAACATGGCAGTTGCCACATCCAACCTGGCGGTCGCCTAGTTAAATGGGTGATGTCACTGTACGGTGCCCTTTTAAGTTGGCGATGGCCCACTCCAAGGTGGCGGTTGCCACATTGATTGTATTTTTTGCTGTTTTCTTGATCTCCAGCCTTTCCATGCTTTATAAATACAGCCCTAGAGGCCCCATTTTCTATTATTCTCACTCAGATGGCTAATCCCCTTTCTGCATAGGTTGAGGCATTCTCCCATATTAAGCATTTAAACTTTGTGCCTTTCGGTATCAACTCCTTATTTTCTCTCATGGCCATAAAGGCTAACAGACCTTTATTAGAAGCTGCTGCTCGACTATGGGATCTACAGTCCCATGTCTTTCGATTTGGCCTCAAAGAGCTATGTCCCACAGTAGAGGAGTTTGCTGCTATTTTGGACCTAACTCCGCGAAGCTCTGTTGTTGTTCACATGCTCTTCCATTCGGTCCGGCAGCAAGTGATGCAACTCTGTGGCCTGTCTAGGATGGAAACTTCTCTTCTGACATCGGGTGACTGCCTTGACATTCCATGGCTCATTAAGAGATTCCGTCCCACCGGCAACCATAGCGATCTCGACCATTAGCTACGTCGTCGTTACGCCCTTTGTTTCTATCTTCTTTCCCAATATCTCCTCATCCCTCTTGACGGGCGAGTTAGTTGCGCACCGGTTGATATTGCGAGTCAGATGTGGATGGGGAAGGACTTTGTGCCACTTGCCTTAGTCGAGACACTACTGGGCCTAGATGATGTTCATCGTGGTGAGACCACTACTTTTTATGGCGGCCCCTTGCTTCTTCAGGTAAGCTCAAACCTTTCTCTTTATCAGACTTCTACCATACTGCAAAGCTTTTCTCCTACTGTTCTAACTTTTGCCACAGATCTGGCTAATGGAAAAAGTGAATCTTGTGCAAAAACCACTTACTGATAGACATAGTGTCACAGCTTTCCTTTATTGCCCTTACTACCAGATATGCAGCACCGAGGTAGCCTGGCAACAATACCTCTCTTCCCTGACTAGCCCAAATATCACCTGACAGTGCCCCTGGTGGCGGATCCCTGCAATGACTTTGACTACCATGGACCACCCTGGTGTTCTGCTGATTGGTCTGCGTTAGACTACTTTCTATTATTCCTATCAAATCATGTGGTAGTTCGGTCATAGTCAGGTCATCTCTCACAAAATTTGAGGCCATTTATTTTCATCTGCACTGCGGCCCCCATTTCTAGCACTGTATCAAGATGCCTGGCCGTCTCGTCTACGGATAGAGATGCAGGAGTTGTAGTGTCCCAATCTTTCTGCCGAGTACAAGACATGGCTGATGCAGGATAAGGAGAAGAAAAACAAAGACGAAGGAAAACAAGCAGTAAAGAGGAGGAAGATTTGAGGACTTCTGCTTTGTTTTAAAGATTTCATAGCTTTCCTTTTTATTTTGTTTGTAGAGTTTGGGACTTGCGCGCCCTCCCTTTTATTTTCAAAACTTTGTAATTCAAAACTAAAGTAATGAAAAGAAGGTTCAAAATTATCTAAAGTTTTTCAATTTTTGCAACTAAATGACTTTATTATCAAAATTTAGAAATAAATTTGCATTGGTCTTACTCAGATTCAAAAATAGTTAAAACAAAAAAAAGAATGTGGCCGGATTTCTTAAAAAAAGCTACCTACGTATCCCAAAAAGATAGAATCAGGCCATAATGCAGTTCGAGCTCGGTTTATACTCGGGTATTGACGCTCTCCTTTTGTGATGCCCTAACTTTTGCCAAGGTCACCCTTTTGGATTTTCAACCTTGCGGGCTGCTCTAACTTTTGCCTGAGTTGCCTTTTCGATTTTCAACTTAGCGAGCTTTTATTTTCTCTTTATTTTTACCACAAGAATAGTATTTTTTGAGCTGATCAAGGTTTACTGAAGTGGAGAACACATTGCCATCCAAATCTATAATAATGACTACACCATCGGTCATAATGGTTTTGATTAGAAATGGTCCGAACCAGTTCGGCTTGAACTTGCCTCTTGGGTCTAAGATAGGGGCCCTAATTTCTTTAAGAACCTAGTCCCTTTCTCTGAGATCTTGGGTCTTGACCTTCTTATTGAATGCTCAAGCTATCCTCCTTTGGTATCCTTGTACATGAAACAGGGCTTGCAGCCTCCTTTCATCAAACAAGAGCAATTCTTCCATCCAGTTCCTCTGCCATTCTACTTTTGAAATACTGGCTTCGGCTACTCTTAGTGAAGGGATTTCCACCTCAATGGGAAGCACGGCTTCCATCCCATACACCAAAGAGTATGGTGTAGTACCTGTTGAAGTTCTGATCGACGTCCTGTATCCCCAAAGTGCAAATGGTAGATGTTCTGGCCAATCCTTGTGAGAGTTGATTATCTTTTGAAAAATCTTCTTGACATTCTTGTTTGTTGCCTCAACTACTCCATTGGTCTACGGCTGATATGGTGAGAACTTGTGGGCTACTATCCGGTATTCTTCGAAAAGATCTAAGACCTCTCCTTGGAAATGCGAGCCATTATCTGAGAAAACCTCGTGTGGGACCCCGTACCGGCAGATGATGTTTCGCTTGATGAACTTAGCAACATGAGAGGCTTTCAATACTGAGTAGGAGGCTGCTTCCACCCACTTGGTAATGTAGTCAATGGCCACTAAAATGAATTCGTGCCCATTT
This sequence comes from Heliamphora pulchella, assembly GCA_032270985.1. Classification (NCBI taxonomy): domain Eukaryota; kingdom Viridiplantae; phylum Streptophyta; class Magnoliopsida; order Ericales; family Sarraceniaceae; genus Heliamphora; species Heliamphora pulchella. Next base: position 13,357 of record JAULJZ010173511.1, read on the forward strand.
GATGCCTTCGGTGTTACTCTGCCGATCACATCGATGCCCCATACTGAGAACGGCCATGGTGACGTCAGATTATATAGTTGAGATGGGGGAACGTGCATAAGGTTTGCATGAATCTGACACTTATAACACCTCTACACAAACTGTATATAGCCTGTCTCTATTGTCATCTAAAAATATCCTTATCGTAAGATCTTTTTGGCTAACATGTTGCCACTCATGTGAGGCCCACAGACCCCTGTGTGTATCCCCTTCATCAGCTCTTAGCCTTCTTCAATGCTGACATAGCTTATTGACCCCAGGATGTCCTCGTTTGTATAGTCTTCCACCGCAAATGATAAACTGTGCAGATAGTCTTTGTATTGGTCTTTTGTCCTTCTTGCTGGAAAACTTAGGATATTCTCCCTTCTCTACGAAGTTTTAAATGTCAAAATACCACGGTAGTATGTCAGTGCTCTTCTCGATTGCGGCCGTCATCTTGTATGCCAGCTTTCTTTTCTGTTCAATTATCAAAGGCCACATTCGGACCCCGGATGGTATGTCAATCATGGATGCTAAGGTGGCCAGGGCGTCGGCGAACTTGTTCTGCAGTCTTGGAACATGGGTAAAGATCACTGATTCAAAACATGATATTAGCTTCTCCAGCTCTTGATGATAGAGAATCAAGGTTTGGTCCCTGACCTTCCATTCTCCACTTGCTTGTGAAACTACCAGTGCCGAATCTCTGATGACTTCCATCTTCCTTGTTCCTAATTCTAAGACTACCTCCAATCCAACTAAACATGCTTCGTACTCAGCTTGATTGTTGGTAACCTCAAAATTGAGTTTCAAGGACAAGGGGACGTGTGATTCGTCAGGAGTGATAAGAAGGACTCCTATTCCATAGCCATATTGATTGGATGCGCCATCAAAATATAGAGTCAGCTTGTCATCCTCGACTTTCATCAGCTGTTCATCAGGAAACTGGAACTCTATGTCTTCACCTCCCTCAACTGGTTGGTCGGCTAGGAATTCTGCCACTGCTCTACGCTTGACTGACTTCCGGGTGACATATTTAAGGTTAAATTCTGATAACAACAATAGCCATCGAGCCAACCTTCCTGTTAGTGCCAGCTTTTCAAACAGGTACTTCAACGGGTCCATTCGGGAGATGATATTCACTGTGAAAGGCAGCATGTAATGCCTCAATTTTTGGAAGGCCCAAACCAAAGCTCAGCATGTCTTTTCCAGTGGTGTGTATAGTATTTCTGACCCTGTCATCTTTTTGCTCAAGTAGTAGACCGCCTTTTTGACTCCAGTTTCTCCTTCTTGTGCTAGCATACATCCTATAGCTGAGTCAGTCACTGACAAATAGAGGATCAATGGCTTATCAAGTTCGGGAGGAGCTAGAACAGGTGGATTTTGCAAGTATTGGTGCACGGCATCGAAGGCGTCTTGGTATTTCTGATCCCATTCGAACTCGACTCCTTTCTTCAGCAGATGGAAGAGTGGCTCACAAGTAATTGTCAGTTTTACGATGAATCAACTGATGAACTGTATCTTACCCAGAAAGCCCCTGACTTTTCGCTCGGTCTTCGAAGGAGACATTTCTAAAATTGCTTTGTTCTTTGAAGGATTAACTTCAATGCCTCGTTGAGTGATCATAAACCCAAGCATCTTTTCGGTGGTAACCCCGAAGGCACACTTCTGTGGGTTGAGCCGCATCATGTACTTTCGAATCTTTTCGAAGAACTTTCGCAGTGCTACAATGTGGCCATCCCGATCGTTGGGCTTGACTATCATATCATCCACGTACACTTCAACCTCCTTATGTATCAAGCCATATAGAAAAGTAGTAGCAGCCCTCTGATAGGTTGCCCCTGCATTCTTCAGTCCAAATGGCATCACATGTAACAATAGGTGCCCTAGGGTGTAGTGAACGTCGTCTTTTCTCTGTCCTTAGGATCCATCAAAATCTGGTTGTACCCGAAGAAGCCATCCATGAATGACAACAAGGCATGCCCCGCTGTACTGTCTACCAAAACATCAATGTGTGGTAGTGAAAAGTCGTCTTTCGGGCTAGCTTTGTTGATATCCCAAAAATCCACGTAGATCCAGATGCATCTGTCTTTCTTCAGCACTGCAACAATATTGGCCACCCACTTTGGATACTTGGTTACCATCAGGAATCCAGCGTTAATCTGTTTGTAAACTTCTTCTTTGATCTTCAGAGCCCATTCTGGCCGGATCCGCCTCAACTTTTGTTTGATCAATTTAGCATCAGGGTACAAAGGGATATGTTGTTGGACAGTGTCAGGATCAATTTCGGGCATATCCTCGTAAGACTATGCAAATACATCTTTGAATTCTTTTAATAAAATTATTAATTATTCATGTTCAACTAAGGATAAAGAAGAACCAATTTGTACATTTTGTGGGTCAGTTTTATTACCCAGATTTATTGACAAAGTTTCTTCAATTATTGGTTGGGCACGCATTTCTTCTTATGTTTTTATTAAAAGTTTTATTTCTTCGGGGATATCCCCGTTGAATTCAAAATTGTCGGAAAGCGTATGAAATAAATCAAACAATGCAGAGTAATTGAAAATTTTGTTCATTTCATTGAAAGTAGACCGGATTACAAACTCAAAAGCATAAGCAGGGGGAGGTGCACAAATAGACGTGCCCTCGACCACAGACTCTGACTTGAACTTGAACTCAGGACAGACAACCTACACATCACAAGACTCTAAGGTCCAGTTCTTCACTTTCTTTGCAATCACATTGACAATGAGCTTGGTGCAGTCGATTGGTGCATGGAAGCCCATCATGAAACAATCTAGGTTAGTTACGTGCAGTTGTGCCATCTTTTCATTGAATAACACCCCATGTCGATTCCAACAAGCTTGTCTACCCAATCTTTCTCTTGGATTTTCTTTCCTTCCTCTTCCCCTTTCACCATTTTCTCTTCTTTCGTGTCGGATAGTTGATGACCGAAGAAGATTTCCAGCCCTGGCAACTTCTGGTTGATTTCTTCATCGATCCATGGCTCCAAGAAGCCACAGTACCGGGAATTTTCTCCCTCTTTGATAAAATACCTATTGAGTGTTCCTGAATAGTTAGCCTTCCGTCCCTTTTTAGGCCCTTCTAAATCTTCTTCCGTCGATTTATATCCAAGACCGAAACGGCAAGAAGCTAGCAATACCTGGATATGTCCGAAAATTCCTTACTACTTACACCCTAGCCCCATGCCCGGGAAGTAGGACATTTGTCTCATCATTGTAATTGCTCTTGGGTTGATGTACATCTTTTCTTCATTCAACAGCATTTGCACAGCTTGCGCTTCGTCGAATTGGAAGCCACTTAGCGACTCATCCCCTTCACCATGCTGAAGATCCAAGAGAGTCGAGCCTTCTTCTCTTGGGGGTTGAATACTGTCTTCTCCATGGATGGTCAGAACTGCCCCATTCTTTGTTAGTTTCAGCTTTTGGTGAAAAGTTTATGGCACTGCCTGGACGTTTGGGTCATGCAGCCATGGCCTGCCTAACAACAGGTTGAAAGAAGCTGGTACATTCAGTACGTGGAACTCAATCGTTGTCTCCAGAGGCCCTATTGATAACACGAATGATACCAGGCCCCGAACATCTCTCCTTGTGTTATCGTAGGCCCGGACTCCTTGATTACTAGGTGTGAAATGTTCCAGCTTTAGTCCCAAGCAAATTGCTATTCTAAGCGAATAGACATTTAACGCGGACCCATTATCAATAAGAGTCACCGAGACCCACTTTTCCAAGCATTTAACGGTTATATGCAGGGGTTTGTTATGATTCTTTCCTTCAACTAGCAGATCCTTATCAGAAAAGCAAATAACTTTTGGCTCTGCAGCAAGCAGAATGAGCCCAACGAGTTGCTCTGGGGCTGCATCTATCGAAACACTGGCTTTGTTCAGGACCTTCAGCACAGCTTATCTATGTTTATGTGAGGCCATCAATAATCCCCAAATGCTGACATTGGCCTGCGTCTTTTTAAGCAGCTTCAGCACAGCGTCATCCTCTTCTTCTTGTTCTTTCACTTTCCCTTTCCAGCTTGACTGCCCATTTTCCAACTGAGTCAGCTTAAAATGCTGTCCACACCTATTAGATGTTCCACATCATCCTCGGGATCCCACAATCTTGGTATCATACTTTCGGTCTATCATACTTCATCTATGCACAGAGGGCTTTCAAATGCCCACAGATCATCTAACTCACCAACCACTGCTCTTTCTCTTCTTTCCTCATCATCCTCAATAACCTACGTGTTATCGACCTCTTCCTAGATGTCTTCTCCGATGTACTCCACGTGTTGTTCTCGAGCAGCCCAAAAGTCAGCCCACTCAGCCCCATCTAATTTCAGCACAACCCTCACTAACCAATAGGATTGCATCTCATTGACATATACCTCTTCCTCAAAAAGTCGGGAAAGAGTAATGCCATCAAGCACGTGGCCAAACCCATAAGGTCGTGCCGGATAATCTAGCGGCCAGTCGTCTTTCTTATTGCGTTCTTCTTCTTCTTGTTGGTTAGCTTGAATTATCGCCTAATATCCTTCTCAAGCATTATCATTCCACTCCTCCATCATATTCCAGCCATTTTCATTCATAATCAGTGAACAAACTGTCTGATCTTCGGTAGCTGAAGCATGAGGGCATGGCAGACACGCTGAACAGATATACTAACTCGGATCTTTTGGCTGTTCCAGAGTTATGCAGTTTACCCCAGACTGCTTGGCATGGTTTGGCAAGGGTTGGTCATGACATTCAGCTTTAGAGCGGCAGATGGTAGGGGAATCACCTGGTTATCAATAAGATCCAGGATCTCATGTCGGAGCCTCATACACTTATCAGTCAGATGTCCGTGGCCCTGGTGATAAGTACAATACTGCGAAGCATTTTATCTCAGGGGAAGAGGATCAAGCACTGGCATGGGATCCAATAACTTAATGAGCCCTTTCTCTACAAGTCGATTCAGGGCAGTAGTTAGTGAAATGTTAAGGGGACTTAATTACCCAAAAAAATGTTAAGGGGAGTGAAGACTCTCCTTGGCCATTGTTGTGCCTGTTGACTGTTGCTTGCCTATTGATTGTGGCCTGATTGCTGGGTAGAGGAAGAAGGGGTCAGGAGGTTTACCTCGTTCGAACGTGACACGAGGCTGGTAACAGCAGACTGATTCTAGTTGTTTGCAAGGAAAGTCCTTCTCGATTTTTGGCTGGGTTCTATTTTTTCAATATCTCCAGACTAAATGGCGACTTCGATCTGCACCCCAGCGTCAAATAGCTGCTCAAAGGTAGAGAGTGGCTGTGTGATAAGGTAACGCTTTGGAGGGGACTATAGATTTTTCACCACCATTCTCACTTGTTCTTTCTCAGTGGGGTCGGTTCGTCATCTTGGCGGCTTTGCCTCTCCACCAGGTCAGGAAATCAACAAATGATTCCCGATTCTCCTAGCGAGTTGTTTCTACCTCTCGGGTGGTTATATCTAGCTGGACGTTATAGCTATATTAACTGATGAATGTAGTGGCTATATCTTCTCAAGTTCTAGTTTTAGCCACCTCCAAAGAGAGGAACCACCTTTGTGCTGCCCCAGAAAGTGATCGGTGGTAATTATCTAAAAAAAAGTGATCGGTGGAATAATTGGGCCTTGAGCTGATCGTCAATCTCCATGGGAGTGAGACTTCCAACGTACATTCTTAGATGAATTCAGGGGGATCTCCAGTGCCATCAAACTTTTTCATCTCTGGCATTTTGAATTTTTTGGGCAGTTTGGCATCTGGTAATAAATATAAACCGCCCACATCCAGCATGTACTCTTCCACTCCCTTCGCCTTTCTTAGCACCTTCTCCATTCATTCAATCTTCTCCGTCAGCGCAAACTCCCTAGACTGGGCAGTAATTTCTTCCTCCACCACCATCGGGCGGTGGACCTGAGGTGGCACAACAACTTGCGGTGCCTCCTGTCCTTGGTTATCGTCCCAGAAGTCTTCACCGTTCTCGTTTATATCTTTCGGCTGTCTGTTGGCACCTGGATCTTCCAAATTTGTGCCTGACATTAGTTTTGAGCTTGGGTCTGCTGCTCCACAGCTCTTTATGTCTCAGTAATAGCTCTCATCAGAGTAAAGATGTTAACTTCATTCCCAACCATTTTTGATGACTCAGTTGGCTATCCAGATATTCTATAGAGTCTTCCTGACCCTGATCTTCCCCAAACGCATGCCGACTGTAATCTTCCCAACTCAATGATCTAGACCCGAAGAAAACCTGGATTCCAAAAGCAAAATAACCAGTATCAAACTCCTTTCAGATAAGAATTCTGACGACAGATAGTAAACATTCCAGATACCCGAAATAGCAAATCATAAGCAGATAATCACGAAAGCTGAAACAATGCCCCTGCCGGGCCCATAATGGCAGCATAACAACAGGATATACAAAAACCCGTGGTAAAGGCTAGGGAGATGCTTAACCAGATTCTAGAGGGAAGGTTCATCTAAACGAAGAAACGAGCAGCATTCCGACAAGAAAACAGTTCTAACTCTTAAGAGACCAGTTCGATCTAGTATAACTGTAGAGAAATAGAACTAGTTCACATGGGTATAACAAAGGTTCGAAGAATAGCGAGTCTAAACAAAAGCGGGGGAGAAACCAACAATCCGGGAAGAACCTAGAAGAGAGAAAAACTATCTTAGAGGCTTCAAAACAAAGCACGGGTATGACCCTGGAAAGAAAACTACGGCGTAAAAACTAAACAAGGTAAAGACAAAACCCAGGTAAAAACCCAAAGGCGAAAAACTAACCTAATCAAAGGATAACAGAAAATCTAGGCCGAGCCCAAAAAAGGAACTAGCCTAATTCGAACAAACAACCCTAACAATCGCAATCAAAACATACAATTAACAAAACACATAATCCTACTAGGGTTAGCAGCACCTAATAGAGGGTTCTAAGCTATTATATGCAAAAGGCTAATTTTGGTCAATTGAACAGGGTACTTTCTGAATAGAACCAGGTATATACATGCCATGCCTGGAGTGGCGCAGGACATGGTCAAACGATACGCCCCGAACTCTTTTACTGCACCTATGAAACCGTACAGTCAGTAAGGCTTGCCTGCCTTCCCAATAATCTCCGAACGGATAAACGATCGGGGCATTGGGTCAACCAGGCAGGGGGTGTGAAGAACAATGCACATGCATGCGAGAATGAAAATGAGAAATCCGTATTAACAACCAATGATATTTTCAAGTCTAACCCTCTTATTTGATTTTATAAATCGATCCCCAGCGGAGTCGCTAGAAAATACTGTGGCGTTGGAATTTTGGGATTTTTGAAATAGTCAAAAATAAGAGAATTCAAAAGATATTTAAAAAAATATTTTAACACCTTGAAAGCCCAAATTTTGAAAATCTTTTTTTGTTGAAAATAGAGTCGACACTTAGTTTTTGAGAAAAACTAAGAAAAATAAAAATAGTTACTGATTTTTAAAACGTTTAACCAGAGCAAAAGGATTTGGGAGCTAAGGTACGAATCGAAAAAAATGTTAGGCACCCCGTTCGCCCATTCGTAAGGTTGGCCTCTACTAATCATTATTGATTCTTTAATAAGATTTCTCAAATGCATGCAAATAAAGAAAGTGGGGGTAAAGAGAGAACATCTAAAATCAATTATGAAAAATAGATAACATATATATATAAAAAGTCAAATAAAAAAAATAAAGAAATAAAAAAAATTCTAAGTCCTACAGCATGTAATTCTAACTAAATGATATATGGAGCACTCCCACATGCAATATTTGTTAAAACAACTTAAACTAACATGATTCAAATAAAAGAACAAAAATATGCTAAAAGTCTTTAAAACCAAATATGCTAAAAATAGATATGAACTTTGCTAATAATATTATCAAAATCCTAAACTAATCTAAACATGCTTTCAAATGAAATAAACAAAATATTTTCTAAAACTATCATGCATGTTATCAAATTGAATAAAAGTAACTAAAAAAAAAAGATGACAAAAGAGCACCTAAAGATTAAAGAAAAAAAAATAAAAATAAAAGTTTACAAAAGAAAGCTAAAATAAAAAAAAAGTTAGAAAGTGCTATTAAACTAAAGAAAATCTAACTATTTATTTTATATTTTTTTTAAATGAAACAAAAGAGAAAAAAAGAAAAAGAAAATAATAGAGAATTAAACTACTATAATAAGATAAAATTTACACTAATGTTTAAAGATAAAAATTAACTTAAAAGATTTTTTATAATTTTTAGATTTAATAAAATGAAAGAAAAGTACTATAAAAAAAGAATATAATGCTAACATTAAATTAAAAACAAGGACAAAAGAACAAAAAAAACTAATCAACAAAAAAGAAAGAAAGAAAAGAGAATGAAACATTATAAGAAAATTAAAGTTAGTAATAAGAGGAAAAAGAAAAGAAAAAGAAATGCTAGAAAAGGAAATTAAACTTATATTACAAAAAAAAATAAGTACTAGAACATCAAACTAATATTAATAAAGAAACGATAAACTAATTAAAAAAATAGGTACAACTATTTAATTCAAATGTGAATATAGTATTGGCAACTACATTCACATAAATGTAAGTGTATTATTATAACAATTAACAACATTAATAAGTTGTAATTGGCAAAGATGTTAGCACTAATTGATGAGATAAAGAAGAAAACAATGTGCGGGGTGTGAATGTGCAACAAAAGTAAACAAACTAAATAAACAAAATGGGATTGAAATTATAACATGACTTTAACTAATTTACTCAAAATAAGCACATTACTTATAAGCTAAATGAAATCTAGTGATTAAAACAACTACGTAAATAATGTAAGAAATAATATAAATGAAACAATTAAAGTAACCCGGTTACTCTAGAAAGGTAGGGAATAGAGCTAGAAGAACTGGGGATCCAACAAAGTACTTGGATCACTAAGGAATCCTCAAGTCGGGGAATGGTGCTAATGATCCAATCCTCAATATCCAAGTTAGGGAGTCAGAGGCTCGGCTCTTGGTACTTCGGCAGGGTTTCAGCGTCGAGGCTCGGGATTACTCGGTGACTCGGCAGAGTTTCTCTCACTAAACCTCTCTCTAAAATTCTCTCCTGAAAATGTACATTGGGGTACGGCATTTATAGAATTCTTCAACCAATGAGATGCTGCCACGTCCTTCCTTAGTTTTAGAAAGGAGAATATATATTCTGATCACTATCTTTGATATATGTAGTAATATATCACAAGGTGGCTTTCAATATAAAAAGAAAACCTAAAACCCTAATCCATACAACCAAGCCGCCACCCCCTCTCTCTTTTGGCAAAATGATTTTTGCTTTTTGGAGACAAGTGTGAGAAGAAACCGAAGAGGAGGAAAAGACTTCGATCGGAATCGGTGCCCACACACCGAGATCGTCGTATTGTGTCCGGGTCATACGTGAGAAGGTTGCAAGGTTATCTTCAACGTATTCGGGACTTCTTGAAACTTTTCGACAAGTTTCAAAAAGGTATAATGGTATTAAGTTTAATATAGTTCGTTATTTTCATGAAAAACGCACACGTCATTTTTTACGGTCACGGCATCGGTTCAATTTTTTTTCCCACTCCAACAATGGTATTAGAGTCGAGGTTGCATTTTTTATGAAAAACTATTGTGCTAACCTTTGTTTTGCAGCCTATGTCGTTATTATCAGGTTAAATGCATGTATGAATGTATGTATGGTTTATATCGTTTTTTTTAATCGTTTATCTCGACGGTTTTGATTCGAAATTAGATCGGTTGTACGCCTCCTACGTGGGGTATAAGTTTTTGACGATGTAATCTATTATTTCATTTATTTTTTTCAGGGTCAATATTGTAATCGGATCACGCAAAACGAGAAACGAAAACAAAAGAAGAAGAGCAAGGAAGCGGCGGCAAGGGGCTATTCAGCCTGAACAACGCGGCTATTTCGGGGTTTGTTTTCGGGGCTTTTGGCAATCTTTTTTAACGCGATTTTTTCACTGAAATAAAGGTTATCCGTTGGCTATCCGATGGTGGTTCGGTTGCGGTTCGACGACGGCGGCAAAAGCGGTCAAAAAGGAGGCCAAACAGAGGTGCTGAATTTTCGCCACTGCAGAAATTTTGACGCTTTAAGGATTTTTTTGGGCCACTTCGACATCGTATTTTGACGCAATTTTGTTTGGAGATCAAGATCTCGATGTGCTCTACCTACCATAATTTTTTGGGGGTTCAAAGGTGGCGGTAAGGCGGTCAACAGCGACTGGAAAAAGGCGGCGCAGTGCTTTTTACACAGCAAAATTTTTGGCAACTTAAGGGGGTGTTTGGGCTTCTTTTTTGACATTTTTCCGGCGTTTCAGCGATAGTCTGGGGCTGTGACGGTGGCCCGGAGGCTGAGAAAAAGTTTCGGGCCTTTGACGGCTCGTTTAGGGTTCCAAAACCCTAGGCGTTTAATTTTTGATTCGAGACCGTCGGATTAAAAGATTAAACGGATGGACCGGA
>JAULJZ010173522.1:0-23871 GCA_032270985.1 Heliamphora pulchella
TTTTATTTTTTAATTAAAAATTTTTAAATAAAATTTTGTAATTAAAAAAAACAAAAAATAAAAAACAAAGAAAACATAGGGTGTAAGTGTGAAAACAAAGAAAACAGGGGTGTAAATGTGAAAATACTGTTTTTCCGTCCAAAAGTTAATGGAAAGTTAACTTTTGTAACTAAGTGTTACAAAAATAAGAAAGTAAGAGGTGCAGTGATATTTTAGAAAATAAAGGGGGTGATAGTGATATAACCTTTAAATACATGGGGTGCTAGTATAATTTACCCTTAAAAAAATTATAATTTATTATTAAGAATTAATAACAAAAAGCTAAAAATTATCAACAATAACTTTACAAAACACCCTAATATAAGATTGCTCTCCACGGCCTCAATTGATATAATTAGCCGCCTCACTTCATTTGCTCCCTTTCATGTTCCCGAGAAATTATTAAATACTCTCAGAGTATTATGTAAGCAATGCCATGTGGTGCTCTTGACATAAAAATAATCGTAACATAAACAATGTGGGTTACCATTTGTTTCCTAACCGCTCAACAAAGGTGAGCCATTATATTGCAACTGTAAAATTTATCACTATCACATTGGATAGGAGTACTACGTAGACTTGCCACATGGAATTTTGAGCACACCAAATAAGTACTCCATGTTCTTTTCCTAAGTTGTAACAATTAATTACTTTTTACACACACACACACACACACACACACATATATATATATATATATATATATATATATAAAACCTATCAGCCCCCCTTTCTCATGCACGATTTGTTTTGTGTGATTATATTATTATTATTTAGTAGGGTAAATTACACTAACTTTTCTTTTGATTTTTGATAAAAGCAGAAACATTCCTTGTAGTTTCTGAAATGTTATTAATCTCCTCTCAGGTTTAATTTTTGCATCAAATTAGTCTAATTGTTAAATTTTCGCTCTGCTACGTCTTGTTTGATGCGTTTTTCGAACAAATTTTTATGATCCAATCCGATCATTATGTAAAATTAATCGAGTTTGTTTAATATATAAAGTTTTAAATTCATCTGATACCTATAACTAAGTTCTAGGCCCACATTGCTTAGAAACAATCTCTTACTTGCCCTTATATAGAACTCTATTCTTAGGCTTATGTATGTGACTAGCTAGCCTCAAGGGGAAGTCTCGCGCATACAAAACCAAGGCTTGGCCTAAGGAGTTTGTGAAACTCAGTCCGAAAATGAGTTAACCGGGTGCGCATTGCGAGTTTCGCGCGCAGGGGGTTGCAAATCCTCCGGCTTGGGCCTCGCATGTGTGCACGATAGTCGAACCTTTTGCTTCCCTTCCATTATTATTTTTTTTGACCTGTTTGACTTGGTTTATTACCATATTCATTTTCAATTTCAAATCCCCCAGATTGCGATGTCAGACTTTCCAATTACCTTTTTATTAGCCTTAATTTATCCGTTACAAAATCTGACCCCCTTTTACCGCAATTAATTATTAACATTTATATATCCGTTGCATAATATCAGCCTATTCCTCAGCGTGATTTATGCAAAGATACCTGTTTTATTCCTTTTGTACATATGTTATCATCCCTATAAATTGAGAGGCCTTTAGTTGTTTTCAACACACCGAAAATCAATTGCTCTCTATCTTTTCAATTTCTGCTCCATTCGAATACAAGCTAGCGAAAGCTGTTCCTACATCGCCTTCATTGTGGGTGCATACTTGATGGTGAGAGGCTGTGAATCCTAGAAGGTAAACACGTCTAGTCCTACTACACTGAGAAATTTTCTCCAAGGGGCGCACAACTACTTTTAAGGAGAGTGTACTCTGTACACACCTGCAGCCGTTGATTTCTATCCATTTATAGTTTTAACTTTTTTTTCTAACAATCTTAAGAGTAGTTAATGGATACAGCCACGCTTACTGCTACTAAGGCTATGCCCGACGCTACAAGAATTGAACCATTCAATGGTCTGTTCTTTGAACGTTGGCAGCAAAAGATAAAACTAGTAATGGATATCTCAAATGTTTTATACATACTCTCTTCTCCTCCACCTGAAATTGGGTTTAAAAAATATGAAGAGCTTTTCCTGATTTGGGATAAAGCCAATAAAATTTGTAAAAGCATCATCTTAAACTCATTTTCTAATAAGATTTTCGATGTGTACTATGTCATGAAACATGCTTTTGATATTTGGAATGCCCTAGTTAACAAATATGTTGTCGAAGATGCTGGTACTAAGAAATATGCTGCATGAAATTTTTTGAATTATCATATGACAAATGACCGCGAGGTTTCTGCTCAAATCCATGAGTTTCACCTTCTTGCCATGGAACTCAAAATTGAAGGGATGGAATAACATAACCTTTCATTGTAGCTGCGTTGATCAAAAAACTTTCGGACAGCTGGAGAGATTACAAGAATAACATGAAACACAAGCGGAAAGATATGACATTAGAGGAGGTAATCATTCATATCCGAATTGAAGAGAACAATAGGATTTTGGTGAAAGCCTAAAAGGCAAGGGAGCTCGCTGCTTAGGTGAATGTCATGATCCAAAAGCCAAGAGGAACTACTAAAAAACCAAAAAACAAACCGCATGGTACTCAACATAATCTAAAAGGTCAGAACTTCAAAAAGAGAGGTAATTGCTATGTTTGTGGAAAACCTAGACACCATGCTTACCAATGCAGACACAAAAAGGGAAATGACAATCCTGTTAAACCAAATGCAAACTTAGTTGAGACAGATGTTATTGTTGTGGTTGTTTTTGAAGTGAACATGGTGGCTGGAGAGAAAGATTGGGTGGTAGACTTTCGGGCTACCAGGCATATCTGTGGAAATAGAAGTGCTTTCACCTCCTACACTCCTATTGGAGAAGAGGAAGAACAGGTTTTTATGGGGGATTCAAGACCCTTACCTGTTATTGGAAAAGGAAAGGTTGTGCTTAAGCTAAGCTATGGAAAGGTCCTCTCTCTATCTAATGTGCTCCACGTGCCACAAATTTGTTATATTCTTGTGTCTGTCTCTCTGTTAAGCAAAGCTGGGGTCAAGGTTTCTTTTAAGTCAGATAAAAATGATTATAACAAAAAATGATGTTTTTGTGAGGAAGGGCTACTGCAACAAGGGCTTGTTTGTTTTAAATGTCTTTGAGGTTATAAATGAGAATGCATCTTTTTCTGCTTATATAGTTGACTCTATTGATACTTGGCATGATAGATTAGGACATACGAATTTCTCATATATCAAGAAAATGAGATAACTTAACTTAATCTCTAGCATGTCTTCTAATAATTATTAAAAAATGTCAAATATGTGCCGAAGCAAAGATTACTAGGAAAACTTATAAAATTATTGAAAGAGAATTTGAACTTCTTAGTTTAATACATACGGATTTGGGAGATCTAAAGGACAATCCAACTAGAGGCGGTAAAAGGTTTTATATTACATTTATAAATGATTATTCAAGATTTATTAAAGTTTACCTCTTAAAACATAAAGATGAAGCAGAAGAGAAATTTTTTAATCTTTAAGACTATGGCAGAAAACCAAACTAATAAAAAGATTAAAAGATTTTACTCTGATAGAGGAGGAGAATATACCTTTAATACTTTCAATGAATACTGTGAAAATCAAGGAATAATTTATGAAATTACTCCACCATATTCACCCGAATCAAATGAGGTAGCTGAAAGGAAAAATAGAACTTTAAAGAACATTATGAACGCTATGCTTATAAGTTCAGGGGCACCTAACAGCTTGTGGGGAAGCAATTTTGTCTGCATGTCATTTACAAAATAGGATTCCTTTTAAGAAAACTGAAAAAACTCCCTATGAACTATCGGTAAATCATGCACCGAACATTTCGTATCTAAAAGTGTGGGGGTGACTTGCTAAGGTAATGCTTCCTGAACCCAAGAAAAGAAAAATAGGGTTTCAAACTTCTTATTGTCTTTTTATTAGTTATGCTGATACTAGTGTTGCATATAGATTTCTTGTGCTCAAAAGTGATGTGTTGAAAACAAACACAATTGTTGAAAGTAAAAATGCTACATTTTTTGAACATATGTTTCCTCTTAAAGTCTCAATAGAAAATGGAAGAAAGGTTGTATTCTGAATAGTCTCAGAAGGGATAACAGCTTCTCTCCCCTTGTGGGAGTTATCTTTTTTAACGTGATCACTAGATCAATGACCCCTTCCAGATGTGGCTTTCTCAACATGAGGGGCCTTCGAAGGGAACTCACCAACCGACTGATCATGGCTCAATCCCTCGTGCAAAGAAGACTGACCAGGGGGCCCAGGTAGAGTAGAATCCTTTTGACTTGCCAGATCTGTCTCCCTTTAACGTTGAGATGATATCCTTGGTCGTTTAGAGGGGGGAGTGTTGGAACTGGCAACTCCCTAAGCAGTGTGCTTTTCTTTCAACTCTCTTAGCTTCCTTTGAACTTCTTTATCCACTCAACTCATGTTCCTTGTAAAGCATAGATGATTAAGTTGGGAATAACAGTAAAGCATGAAAAAGGGAAACTATACAAAGTTAAAGTTATGCATCAATCGAAAAACCAGTCCCACAATGATTCACCTATCTTTTCCAGAAGCCTCCCCAGCCTCTGAGATGTGAAATAAATCTAAGGCATAAAAAGAAGGTTCAGGGCCTAGGAAATACTCACTCAAGCTGTCCGGAGTAACCAACGTGGACCATCTTTTGTCTTCAAATGATTGTGTGGCTTCAACTCTTTCTTTCTCTTCCTCGGAGAGTTTGAGGTTCCTTATGAATTTATAATTTGGCCTAAAGAAAAAATAAAAAAGTGGTGGAGAAGAAAAATGAAGGAGTACTAGCCGTCCTTCGGCGGGTCAGCCCAAAATCTTTAAGCTTGTGGGATAGAATCACCAACTTCCTTCCAAGGTTGAAATTAACAACCTTCTCCAGAAATAAAAAAGAAACGAGACTTCCAGCCTTTATTTGCTGAGGGCAATCTAGTGATTAAACCTCTCTTGTCATGCGCTTGAAGGCTGACATATCTGGATAAATGCTCTACAGGCTTATAGCACCATAAAAATTCTTGAAGGGATCGACAGGACTAACCATTGCTGATAACTTGCCATAGTACCATACTCCCAATGAGGAACCTCCACGCATTGGGGACCAACTGACTAGGTGCAATTCCTAAGAATTTGAGGAGTTCCCTGGTCAGAGGGGACATTGGTAGTCGTAGCCCGGCCTGAAGGGCTCATTAAAAAATATAAACCTCACCAGGGAGGTTGGAGCAAGCTCTTTCGTTTGGGAAGGGGGCCCTCATTTGAACTAGACTTAGGGACTTGAAATTGTAATCTTAGTCAGCCAAGGTCCTGAGATTCAATGGTGGATGGTATTGAATTTGCCAAAAAATGCCCATGGATTCAGCCAATACTGCAATGCGGGCGTTGAAGTAAGGCCCTTTGTTGATCGTGCTTAAGAACAACAATTTCTAAGGAGGCCAACTCCTTAGTGTTTAGGGGGGTAGATGGAGGGGCAATTCTTTAGCGGGAAGAACATTTTTGTATAAGCGGTTCTTCTGGACTCTCCATAGACGAACTCTCGTCCCTAAGAGAATAGAATGGTGTGGGAATATGAATAGGAACGGAGTTTAAAGGCTCTGGGCAATAAACTCCATTACATGGAGGAATCTGAGCCTTCGAAAGGTAGCCAACAATTGGTGTGGCGCTGAAGGAAGGGTTTTTTGAGTGTTTGAAGGGTTACAGGCCCGAATTTCAAGATAAGAAGACTCAACTTCTTCGTTGGACTCACTGGAGATGAATATCTGTCTTTTACCCCCAAACATAAATTGTAAGAGTATGAGAATGGACAAACCCTCCAATTCTTCCAAAAAGGAAGAGTGAAAAATTCCCCGCGAGTCAAAACCCTATCGATCGTGACTCGACGCAAACGATGATTAAAGCGATTCTCCATATTGTAGCAATCTGAATGGAAATCCAAAAATAAATGTTGAAAAGAGAGAGGAGTTACCGTTTTTGAGTTCAAAGTAAGAAGTAGGGAAGATCTTGATGAATGTGCTTCGAATCTAGATCTACTCAAAGGTCGACGCCCAAAGAGATGAGAGAAGGCGAGAAGGCACAAAAAACAGATGAATTCCCCCTTTTTCTATCGTGGATTTGAAAATCAGTAAACGCACAAAACATTAACGACTGGGATTAAAACTAGTTCTCATCTGTGACTGAAAAAGCGCCATAATGGGGTGATACAGCAGTCGCCACATGGCAGGGTAGTAATTATTCTTTTCTTTTCAAGAATCATCGCCACCATTTAATCTCCTCAAAAAGCTCAAGGGTCACATAGCCATAATGGTACAACGGTTGGCGGACTAGTGGAAGGGCTGGAAATTCCCAAAATGACACATGCCACTCTTTTAAGCTTTACTATAGTTTTATTTTGCTTTAAGTTGTCTACGTTTTCAATTAAGGCCTGATCTTATTCTCAATCGTGCTCATTCGTGGCTGAGCCCCAATTGAGAATAGGGGACTATTGATGGGAGATGAAATCTTGATCTTGAAAACTTGACTAAAACTCATCCTGAATAGGAAAGACAAGGTGATCATGGCTCCTCTTGATCAGTGCAGCAACTAAGCTGCCCATAACCAATTATGGTCAGACGTTTCTACTGGATTATACCTATTGTGGATAGGTGGCGCGAGTATACAGCTAGACGCGTGGGTCGAGATCAGATTTCTAATCATTTAGTTACAACGACTTGCACATGGTTTGTTATCCATGTGTCATGATATCCGAATATATAAAGTCTAGCAAGGACGTCAGGGAGGTAACTTCACTTTACACAAGCATTCTTTAACTGCATTTCTATTCCTTGATATCACATCTCTGGAAAAGAAACCGATTAGATCGTAGGAGGGGTTACGTCGAAAAATCGTTCAGCGTCCTCTCTAACGATTTCTCATTTCCCAATCCCTTTTAGGTTGGATTTCGTATGGAGGAGGATCATCTTAGATTGGACATCAACAAATACGATACACCTACAGAGGGATACAGAAAAGTAAACTTACATTGCAAGTTTTTTTTTCATACAAGGAAACAAAGAGGGGTGCACATACAACATTCTGGCTAGAATGGGAAATTTTGAAAATAATTTCGCAGTTATAACCTGAGGGTAGCAACCTGCTCCCTTCGGGCATAAGATGGTTATGTCACTGATGTTTACCCTCAAGAGCACTCTTTGGCCATTGTTGCCCTTTGGGCTTAAGAGATCAGAAGCCATGTATTCCTTCTACACCTTCCCTTCTTACCACCCCACCTAGACTGCCAGAATTCCACTATTTAGGGAAAGCCTAAGACATTCAAACATCAACAGACTCAAATCCCACCACTCATCCCCACTCTATAATGCAAAAGAAGATGAAAGCCATTCTTCTTCATGTCACCTTGGCATGTATAGCACCAATTACCTATTATGTATCACCTCCTAATAAGGTTATTAATGGTAAGAATCTCCTAATGTGTTGCATTCCAAACATAAAAACTTGGCCTTAAGCCACTTTAAGCCAAAAAGTTAAAAAATTATTTGGTTGAGAAAATAGTGACTTTTAAGCCACCAAAAAGCCAAAAAAGCTCAATGTGAAATTTCAAAAAGGATAAAAATTGTGGGTTAAAAAACGAAGCTTTTTGAAAATTGTAAAAGGGTAAAATTAAAAATTGTTACGAAAAAAGCTAAAAAGTCTAAAAATAAATAGGTTAAAAGTTAAGGGTTGAAAAACGAGGATTTTTAGCTTTTTGAGCTTTAAGCCAAAACCTAAAAAGCCGACATTAAGCTTCCTTAAAGTGGGTAGCCAAACGAAGATCCTACAACCTTTCACAAAAATATGAGCACTACGCAGGCAGCTTCAATCACTAATGCTCTTGTCCACTTCAACAAATACATGTCATATCAGTCGCCCATGGCTTTAAAGGCCTATTCATACCACTAGTTGGGGCATCATGAAGAAACATAAAAAAATTCCAAGCCTGCTTAACTGACTTCCCTCCTTTTCGTAGCACTTTGGTGAAGCCAATAAAAATAAGGCCTTTCAAACACTCCATTCTCTTCATGAAAACCCTCTTGCTCTCTCTTTGGATCGACATTTAAGCAGAAATAATTTCACTTTGAGATCAACCACCCTCATGCTAGCTAGCACATAACACTTTCTATCATAGTTGTCAAATCGTGAATCAAATCGTGAATCGAAATCTTGATTTTGCGAATCGTGAATCGAATCGAATCGAGAATTGTAAGATTCAGCATAAATTATAAATATGATGTTAAACATTTCATATGTATGAAATAAAATAAATAAAACTAATATATTAACACAAAATATATAATATGAACATGATTACGAAATCTTATATGGATATCTTCAGCGCAAGAGATTTTGACTAAAATCTAATCCACTATAAAATTTCTTAAAAATTCTAGTATATTCTCTTTTGAAATTTATAAAAGAACCAAAAAATCACAAAGATAGTAGAATAATATAAGAGAATATAATAGGATTTTTGAAATTCATAAAATGAACCAATAAATACTTGGTATAGCATACCAAGTATATCACTCAGAGGAAGACCACCGCCTCCGCCGCCATTGATCATCGCCAGTCCAAACCCTCAAACCCTACACAAACCTCCCCTGAGTGGAGGTGAGAATTCTTGACACGATACGTTAGCACAATATACCCTACACGAAGTTAGAGAGTTAAGGTCGACTATTTTTTGACACAAAATTAAAAATGACACGACCCAATAACACGTTTAATAAACAGGTTGGATTAGTGTTTAACCCGCAAAACATGAAAATGACGCATCTAAGCCGTTTAATTTTTTGAAAACTTGTTTTTTCATCATGCATGAATTCATCTTCATGCATGAATTCATGTTGTTTACGTTGCTATTTTGTATATACCGGAATGTTGTTAATTAAGCTATGGAAATTTGGGTGTCATCAAATTATGAGGAAATTGGATCTTTTGGGATTAGGTGTGTTGATATAGAATTATTCATTTCATATCAAGTATGCTTCATTTAGGTTGTTGGAGTCCTATTAAGCCTCGACTCACGTTGTTTGTGTAATCCTTTTTCAGGTGTTGATGACATAGGTATACCATAGAGGGAAGTCAAGCATGTTTTGGTTTTGTTTTTAGCTGCTTAGAAAGCATAGACTCTATGTATATTTTGTGAATTGAATTGGAAGGATATAACTATAAGTTGGGAATTGATTGAACTATGTAATTATGTTTTTGAAATGTTGAATTTTATGATCTTTTGGGTTCTAAGGCCATAAGACCATAAATTTTATGTTTTTTCTGATGAATTGAATGTTGATTGATCCTCGCGGGAGGCTTTTAAGATGAAATTTTGGTTATTTTCTATGGTTTTAGAGTTGGTTTTAATGATATGTCAATTTATGACACCTTTCCTTTTCTCAAAAGTGGTTGTTGGAATTTTTACAAAGGAAACAATTTTTGAAACAAGCAATCTTGTCACGCCCCAAACTCCGGGTCACGTGAAACACCCAACAAACAACTAGCCCGATAATACATTCTCCAAATAGAACATACATGCATTGTATACAATCGTCAAACGACTTAGAATACATAAGACTCCAACGCCAAAAGCTTCTTCTACACGGTTCCAACACCGGAAAAACATGTTATAATATACATGTAACAAAGGAACAAAAAGGAAGACTACTACTCTTCCACTTCTTCAGCAACCCTGAGTCAACCTACGTGACCGGTATCTAAAAAGAAAATCAAATCCCACACCGTGAGCCAAAGCTTAGCAGAAACTAAACAACACATGCTATATAAGCTAAACATGCTAGGAAAACGAGGTGTAGATTTTTGACTCTCTTTCAAGCCATTAAAACAATTTTCACAAGTAATGGGAAAGCGAGGATAAAAACCATGTTGGACTCACAAGAGCCTTGAAAACGATTCTTGTATTTCGACTCCCGCAGGCCGTTGATACATTTCATTTTACAAAAGTTTAGTCTATCCGTCCAGATATGCATTACATGCAGTACATGCCCACGTGTCTCTTCAGGACCTCGTTTCAGCCTTCAGATAGCGCATACATACACACCCACACAAATTCCTCATCAGGACCTCGTTTCAGCCGACAGAGCGCCCACACACAAATGCCTCGTCAGGACCTCGTACCAACATCTACTGAGCCACAGCTAAGTAGAGCCACGGCTAACATCCACTGAGCCACAAATTCGTTTATCCCATTCTATACACATATGCAAACCTAAATCAGGATTTAATGTATAAAACCACGTACCAACACTACGTTTCACAAACCACGTCACATGCCTATAAAACTCTGGGTTTTAAAGCATAAAACTACGTTACACATATCGACAACAAGCCATGTATAACTTCACAATTCCTAACATAATTAAAGCAGAGTCATAAATGTATCTAACCAGTTATAAACGCACATAGCCATATATAACCACATCTCATGACGCCAGCCGCCACATAACCCGACATCCACTCACCAGGACCACCAGCAACTCAAACGACCATGCCTAACCCCGAGACCAACACCAAAACCCGCAAACCAGATTCTCACAAAAACCTCACCTTTAAACTAAACCACGGACTCACACTTCCCGCACAAAACCACCTCGCACACAACCGTGCCACAACACCCAAAATCTAATCACACACGGCACCCCCGAGGACGGCACCTAAACAAACCCCCGAAGCCATGACACGACTTCCGAAGCCACCACACAACCAACCGAACCCCGAAAAGAATTCAACAGTATTTCAGTCGACTAATCCCATAATTAATCAACTGAATACCAAAGGAAACCAATCGAAAACCAAGGACCCAACCACCAACACATCATAACCCAGACCAACACACGGCCAACACGAACCCACACAGGCCTAACAAAGCCAAAAGAAACCCCTAAAGCCCCAACACGACCAAAGAAAAAGGGGTTCAACACAACCAGCGGAAATGTCGACACAAACAAAAAAGGTGTCGATACAAACAGAAAATGTATCAACACAAACAGTAAAGGTGTCGACACAAACAGCGGAGGTGTCAACACAAACAACCCAGGTGTCGACACAAAAGAACCGAGAGTTTAGGCAGCATGTGCAGAGAGTAGAAGTGTCGACACCAGCAGAAAAGTGTTGACACCAGCAACAAAAAGTGTTGACACCAACAGAAAATGTGTCGACATAAATGAAGAAAATTCAAAATTTTAAACCAGGGAACTGGCGACGGCGGAAAGCAAACCCTAGCTACGGAATAAGCTTCTCAATCTCAAATTAAACCATCCAAGCACCCCTTTAACAACCCATGGACATACACAAGCCCAAAACTACCACAAAACCTCGAGAGAAACACTCGAAACTTGATTCCATCCAACCAAAAACACCCAAACGATTTTAAACCAAACCCAACTTATAAACTAATTTTTCATGCATTTTTAAACGGTAAAAACACACACGATTACACGTAGCACCCTTATAAGACATGAAAGTCTAGGATCCTACCTCGATTAGTTAAAAACTCGACTTCTTGAACAACGTGCAAAAATGAACTTCGCCGGAATGGAATTCTGTCTAGATAAACGTGTAACCCACTGTGCCAATAGCAAGGATCATCTGTTGGATAGTTGAAAATCGAGCTCTGAGCTCCCGAGAATCTAGAGAGAAGGTAGAGCTTTTGGTTTGGAAAAAGAAAACTTATCCACCAAGCTAAGGGTTTTTATGAAAATATCTTTTTCAAAATATCTAAAGCTAGATATTTATAGGCCACGAAAATATTTTTTTTTGAGATTTGCACCACCATGCCCAACGGCTCTGGAAACCAACCCCGCATGCATATCTAAGCCCGATCATGTATCAAAAAGTATATAAACATGCAAAATCGAAAACGAAAAACACGCGTCAAAAAACGCCGAAAAAGAAAACGGGTCAGGGCCTCACAAATCTGGTGCTAGACCGTTCAAACGGTCTAGGGTCCGCTCGAGCGGTCTATCACCAGAAAGGGGGAAAATTGGGTCTGCCAGGAGACCTCTTGAGCTGGCTTGGATTCACTCGAGCGGACTCGCCTTAGCTTGGTCCAAATTTTGTTTTCTTTTTTACACAAATGTATCTTTTTCATCTGAACTCCATTTTGGGACCCTCTTGTGTTCAAATTGAAGCCCTAAGAGACTTATTTTCAATAGTTTAACTCTCTTTTCTGAACTCAGTTTTGTGGGGAAAGAATTTGATCGAAATAATGATAGTAAATCGATTTTTCTTATAAGTTTGCATACGTCTTTAATAAGTCTTCCTTGGAACATTGTATTTACTAGGAAGGGAACCTTTTTATAAAAATTAATTCTTTAATCCTCAGGTTCTCTGTGTAAGCTTTTCTTTGGTTGATTACGTGTCTCGAACTTTGGGGCTGTGACAACGTAGCTATTTCTTGTTTACCATTTTTTTCAAAGCATGACAATATGCTAAACATGTTCTTAATATCTGTTTACACAAAAGTATTAAATGTAATTATGTTACCATATTTTACCGAACATATTTTTATTTTTATTTATACAAAAAGTAAATGTTATCGAATGATGCAGCATTAATGTTTGCCAAAAAGGTATGATTGCGCATTTGGAATATCAATAATAACTTAAGCCCAAACATATTTATTACATGCGTAGATTACTCTCCCTATGCCAAGAAGTTGGTTAGGCATCAATATTAGGTTAAGGGAAGAGGGAAAACCAAGCATTTTGAAAAACATAATAAAACTAAACCTCCTCTCAAATCGAATTGTAGCTGGGGTAGTTACTCCAAGCCAAAACTACAACACCACCAAGCCAACTGTAGGTAAAACTCCACCAAGCCAATTGATGGTGCAATTTCCAGAATTGCTACCACAATAGTACTAAGCCAACTGCTATGTAGGCCACATCACCGCACAATAAAGTTATACGCCTTTTAACTAACAACCAACCAAGCTTATTAGCCATATTAATAGAACAAGTTAGAAACTCCTTGCAAGACATTTGCTACTGATGAACTGCTCCCGTATCTATTCTTATTTCCTTCTGCTCTTTTTTGATCTGAAGTTCCTTAGCTCCTTGACGTTGTAAACGAAACTCTCATAGGTGAAATCCTAATCTTTTAGCTTGGCTTTAGCCCACCATGTTATTCTCTATTTGATCAACTCCAATAGCTCTTTCCAATCTGGCTCGATACTGCGGAAGTGTACCTTATTCTTATAGATCCAAACAATAAGTTCCACAATTACTTCTCAAATCCCTTATAGGGTGTCACGCCCTCAAAACCAAGGTCAAATGAAAAGCCCACCAAAACTCCTTTTTAACAAAATATAGGTTTTTACTTGAAAGCAATCAACCAGAATACAACATTTGGTATTAAAAGGGATACCCAAGGTCATCTTTCTGTGCAACATACATATAGTTCCATACATGCATAATGTATATATCGCCTCAAGACTTACAAAACACGCTTTCAGAAACAGGCAACACATATAGGAATACATGTTTTCATAACAAATGGAAAAAACTATACAAAGTCTTCTGCCACCACGGGCACCTCTAGATCAACTCCTCATAATCATCAACGCCTGAAAAAAGTTTTAACAAATCCCACCACATCAGTTGAAGCCCAATAGAAACAGACTATGATGCAATAATGCAGGATATGCAATCACACAGCATAAAGTTGACTCAACCACCTGAGCCTAAAAGGTTTTCCATCCTTGAAACCTTGCATTTCAAACAATGCAAACAATGTTTAACAATTAAAGAAAAATCGTAACCAAAATGTTATTGGTCCACTCGGAACACACAGCCGAGGACAAAACAATAATTTCCACTCGGAACACAGCTGAGGAAAAGATAATGAAAATGATTCCTATATACCGACTCCGTCACATAAGGGACAAAGGTAACAACTATAAACTCCTATCCATTACCTATCCCTAAATCATTTAAGATCTGTTAGGTAATGACAAGTTCTATACGGAGCCACTACAACGTAGCCACACATGGGGGCAACCGGCTCTTTACGGCCTAAATACTGAGGGGCGAAGCACCCAACATGCTCTTTACGGATTACAACTGAGGGAAGAAGCACCCAATCCAAACACTGTCATGGCACAACTAAAGAATCATTTAGAAACCAACCCGTAGCTCGACTACGAAACATTTCCATAATTATACATTAAAACTGAGACTCAACCCCGAGGGTTAGCTCCAAACCTCCGAAACACAGTTTGTCGAGATTTTCATAAATCCACCATTTTCAAAACCATCTTTTGAAAACCAGACATCCACAAGTCCATCTCATGTAATAAACCAAGAAAAAGCGTAAAATATGCTTTTTATTCGAACAAACATGGTTTAAACATAAAAGACGACATCTAAAGCATTTTCAACCAGTAGAAAAACGTATGACTGCACATAACACCCTTTAACGACAATATAGTCTAGGATCTCACCTCGATGAGTCAAAACTCGACGCCTCAAAAATTGAACCTCGTTAAAACGAGAATCTATCCAGATGGATGCAAAGCCTACAGCATAGATAGTAAGGATCCACTAACAGATCGTCAAAAACTAAACCCCGAGCTCTCAAACGTCTAGAGAGAAGGTGGAGAAAGGAGACTTTGCCAAGAGAAAAAGTTTTGAAAATATCTAACCCAAGCTTGATATTTATAGTCTCAGCCCCGTACAGGAACTCAGTCGACTGAACCCACCAATTCAGTCGACTGAAAAGCCACTAAAAAGCCCAAAAACACTCCACCACCATGGGTCAGTCGACTGAATGCCCAACTTCAGTCGACTGAACCACAACAGTGAGCATCCAATCGACTGGAAGCACCCCCTCAGTCGATTGAATTGCGACTATCTAGCCAACACACGAAAAAACTTCAAAACAGTCTTTTTAAACCCGAACAAGCGTAAAACACATATGAAAAACACATATAACATACTGTTCTAAAACGATGAAACACAATTCAACACATTGAATATATAGATAACAAAAAGAAAAGGAACAGGATCTCACAACTCTCCCCCTTAAGGAATTTTACCCCAAAATTCACTACAAGGCTACGAAGTAAACAACTCCGAATATCTAGCACGAATCCCGGACTCAAGCTCCCACGTCGCTTCCTCAACCCTATGATAAAGCCATAGAACCTTGACATAAGCAATGGTCCTCCCTCTTAACACTTGCTCCTTCGTGTCCAGAATCTTCATGGGTCGCTCCTTATAAGTAACATCTTCATCTACCTGTAGCTCAACCCAATCCAGAACATGTGACCGGTTAGGCTCATACTTCGGAAGCATGAAAACGTGAAACACGTTATGCACAGATGCCAACTGAGGTAGTAAGGCCAGACGGAATGCTACCTCTCCAATCCTTTCAAGGATCTTAAACGGTCCAATAAAACGTGGTGATAGCTTCCCACTACGGTCAAATCTCATCAAACCTTTGCGTGGCGAGACTTTCAAAAACACGTGGTACCCCAATGCAAACTCCAAAGGTCTCCTCCTCTGATCAACATAGCTCTTTTGGTGACTATGAGTTGTCACTAGACGTTGGCGAATCACGGTAATCTTTTTTGTCGTCTCCCGCACCAAGTCGGATCCCAAAACTATGGTCTCTCTCACATTTTTCCAACACACTGGTGACCTACACGGCCTACCATACAAAGCCTCATACAGTGCCATCCCAATACTAGACTGATAATTGTTGTTGTATGCAAACTCTGCCAATGGTAGATGATCTTCCCAAGAACCCCAAAAATCAAGTACACAGACCCTCAACATATCCTCTAAAATCTAGATGGTACGCTCAGACTGACCGTTCGTCTGTGGGTGAAAAGCAATGCTGAACATCAAACTCGTCCCCAAAGCCACTTGGAGACTCTGCCAAAAGCGCGATGTAAAGCACGGATCTCGATCAAAAATAATAGACACTGGTACCCCGTGTAGCTGAACTATCTCACGGACATACAACCTACCCAATCTGTCCACTGAATCCTTCACGCGAATGGGAAGAAAATGTGCAAACTTCGTCAACCAATCAATCACAACCCAAACAGCGTCGTGTCCCTTCGGCGATCTAGAAAGCCCTGACACAAATTCCATCGTAACGTTCTCCCACTTCCCTTCTGATATCGGCAATGGCTGTAACAATCCTGCTGGTTTCTAATGTTTCGCCTTCACCTGCTGACAAGTAAGGCACCGAGAAATGAACTGAATCACATCCCTCTTCATCCATTTCCACCAGAACTGACGACGTAGACCATGATACTTCTTAGTGCCTCCTAGATGCACTACAAGACGAGAATGATGAAAATCATGTAGTATGCCGGCACGGCAAGACTCTGGTACAAATAATCTCCCTGTAGCGCCCCTGACCCGTTTTAATTTAAATCAAATATAATTCTAGAACCAACTCATTGTAAAATTCCTTTCTTTGGAAACTATGTTCGTAAATAACCCATCCGTACCTCTGGATCAATTATAAGAAACTTGGTTAACAACAATTTTTAATGTTGAAATCCAGCGGAGACCGCTCGAGGGGACACCCCACCGCTCGAGCAGTGACACACCTGAGAGTTTCTACTTAAAAACTATGAAAAAGCTTATATTCTTGGGAACTTGATTCAAATGATTGATTTTCTTAAACCCGTTTCGAGGGGATAAAACCGAGAAAGGAAAATACGTGATTGAGAACAAAATTATCATTCATTATAAATTAAACGTTTTTGCCAAAAATCATTCCTTGAGAGATCAAACACCTAGCTCAAACAAAATAGTAGCGTCCTCACCTGCATGCACCATATGAATGTGTGACCCTAAGGTCTTACAACAGTAGTTTAGTTCAAAATTACAATAATCTAACCATTCAAAAGACGGCACTACATTTATACACTTTCAATTCTTAAAAAGTAACCATCCAAAGAAATAATGTAATCCTACTAACTTTTCCCAAAAAGCTATCGACCACTGGTCTTACTCCATAGCCCTCTTTCCGCTGTCACCTGAAATGTTGTTAAACAACATGAGCCGGAGCTTATAGGAACAAGACTAAAAGTGAATACATGCATGATATGCGAAGATGGTTATGCAAGATGCACGAATTAACTTGATCGATTCGTAACATTTGTTTTGTAATAGATTTTCCATGCATAACCAGGTTTAAAAAAAGAGATTGTTATCCCACGTTTTCCTTTCACACCCATAGGAGTACTCATCTCTGTAGACCCCAAAACCCAACTTACTTGTCCTTTACTTTTACTTCATCGATTTATTATTCTTAATTAACTTAACCCATTTCATCATCTTATCATATTATCAAACTGGGGTGCCTCTACCCCACGTGCACCACTACTCACACACACTGACACACGCTTTACCAACTCGTTTCATATTTCACCAATTCATAGTTCAAATCATAGGCACCGGTGTCGAACGAGCGTTTCATATCACAAGCTTTAGGTCTTTATGTTCACAAATAGGAAAAATACGACACATATCACTTAAATATTCAAAGAAAGTCTTAGATCCTACCTCTTAATGCTAGATCCGTGAGAAAAAGCCTCGGATGAGCTTCAATCGCTTGGATCTCCCACCACGTGGTGAAAACAACGTCTCCAAGGCTAAGGTCGAGTCTCCAACGGTCGAACCACCGAGAGGGAGGCAAAGAAACCCACTCCAAGAAGCCAAACAAGCCCCTATTACTTCTCAAACCCAAATCCTAATACTCATCCATGCTTTAGAGAGAGAGACATAAGGAGAAATGAGAAAAGAAGGTCCACACCCCTTTAAAAAGAAAACAGGTCCGCGACAGTCCGCTCGAGCGAACCCCCACCGCTCGAGCGGTCACACCCCAGAAAACCCTCTGCCACCTCACCGCTCGAGCGGTCAACCCTGAGCTGCAATTCATGCTTATTAAGGCCGTAGTTGAACCGTATATGCATAAGGTATTACTCAACAACATTTTTTCCATACACCCATCCTCAACCATCACTACCAAGCACATACAAAGTCAAGAATAAACTTTCATGCATGACTTATATTCCCGAATATCTCCACAGATCATGACATAGATGTTTTTGTAAATTAGCAAGAAAATAACAAAGGCCCAGGTTGCTACAATCTCCCCCACTTGGGAGATTTCATTCTCGAAATCACGCATATATCAGGGACTGAACAACTCAGGGTAATTTCGAACTTCTGATTCTCGTTCCCAAGTAGATTCTTCGATGCCATGGTGAAGCCACAACACCTTCACATACTGAATAGGTCTCCCCTGCAAGACTTTCTCTTTAGTGTTAAGGATTTTCACTGGTCTTTCTTTTTAAGTAACGTCGTCCTCAACTCTCAATTCTGTCCAATCCAAGATGTGGGATGGGTCTGGCTCATATTTGCGTAACCTAGATACATGGAAAACGTTGTGCACGGAGGCTAGCTGTGGTGGCAAGGCTAGGAGGTAGGCTACCTCTCCGATTCTATCAAGAATTTCATATGGGCCGATAAAACGCGACGATAATTTCCCACTCTTACCAAATCTCATTAGACCCTTTCGTGGTGAAACCTTCAAGAACACGTGGTCTCCTACCTTAAATGCTAATGGTCTCTTTCTTTTATTTGTGTAACTCTTCTGACGGTTTTGGGCGGTCATTAAACGTATACGGATCACGATGATATTTTCTGTAGTCTCACGCACAAGCTCGGGCCCTAACACAGCTGTCTCGTCGATATCGGTCCAACACACAGGTGATCTACAAGGTCTTCCATACAATACCTCGTATGGCGCCATCCCAATGCTCGATTGATAACTATAATTGTAGACGAATTCTACCAACGGTAGGTGGTCCTCCCATGATCTGCGAAAATCTAAAATGCATGCTCGTAACATATCTTCGAATATCTGAATAGTGTGCTCTGACTGGCCATCCGTCTGGGGATGGAATGCGGTACTAAGAAGTAGGCTCGTGCCCATAGCCGACTGTAAACCTTGCCAAAAACGCGACGTGAAACGAGGATCTCGATGAAAATGATAGAAATCGGTACCTCGTAGAGCCTAACGATCTCACGTACGTAGAGTCTACTAAGCTTCTCAATTGAATATGTCATGTGAATCGGTAGGAAGTGTGCCGACTTGGTTAATCTGTCCACCACAACCCATAAGGCATCATGCCCCTTCGGTGATCTCGAAAGGCCCGACATGAAATCCATAGAGATATTTTTCCATTTCCACTCTGACACCGGTAATGGTTGCAACAGACTCGCTGGTTTCTAATGCTCGGCCTTCACTTGCTGACAAGTGAGACAACGTAAAACGAAGAGCGCAACGTCTTTCTTCATACCCTTCCACCAGAACTGTCTACGTATGTCATGATACATTTTTGTGCTACCCGGATGTACTGCCAATCGTGAATGATGAAACTCGTGAAGTACGTCTTTTCGGAGTGTTTCTGGCACAAAGATCCTTCCTGCAAACCTTAAGCTTTGATCGGAGTGGATCGTGCACTCCTTGGTATCCTCGCCACTTGAAACTCATTCCCGAAACATCAAACTCTCAGTGTCCGATTGCTGTGCTTCAACAACGCGATGAACAAGGGTAGGTTGAGAAATCATCGTAAACAGAGCGACTTCCCCATCAAACTTTCCTAGACGAAGGTCATACTCTCCAACTGCTCTAAGCATATTCCACTCTCTAATTGCTATCCTTGCTAACGTACTTAATGACTTTCGGCTAAGGGCATCGGCTACCACATTTGCCTTGCCCGGGTGATATTGGAGATCAAAATCGTAATCTCCTAAGAATTTCATCCATCTTCTCTGACATAGATTCAAATCCTCCTGTGAAAATAAATACTTCAAGCTTTTATGTTCCGAGAATACTTCGAAGCGTTCCCTATAGAGATAGTGCCTCCAGGTTTTAAGAGCAAAAACCACCACTGCGAGCTCCAAATCATGCGTAGGATAGTTTTTCTCATGAACCTTCAATTGTTTCGATCCATAGGCCTCCACCTTGCCTAGTTGCATTAACACGCAACCCAACCCCTCATGCGATGGATCGTAGTAGACGGTATAACCGAGTCCTCTCTTCGGAACAGTCAGAATGGGTGTACTGGTTAGTAACATTTTCAATGTCAAGAAGGCGAGCTCACAATTATCGTCCCATACAAACTTGATTCCCTTTCGTGTAAGGCGTGTTAAAGGCGCTGCAAGTCTAGAGAAATTTTTCACAAATCAACGGTAATATCCTGCTAACCCCAAGAAACATTGGATCTCAAACACATTTTTTGGTCTTTACCATTCCATCACCGCCCTGATTTTAGATGAGTCCACTGCTACTCCATCCCATGAAACTACATGCCTCAGAAATTTCACTTCTGACAACCAAAATTCACACTTGTCATACTTAGCATATAATCGATGTTCTCGTAACAACTGTAGGGCGATTCGAAGATGCTCCTCGTGTTCTTCTTTCGATGGTGAGTAGATCAAAATGTCATCCACGAATACTACCACGAATCGATCAAGGTAAGGGTGAAAAATACGGTTCATAAGGTCCATAAACGTCGCCAGCGCGTTAGTCAGTCCAAATGGCATAACTAGAAATTCAAAATGTCCATAACACGTACGATAAGCCGTCTTTGGAATGTCTTCCTCTTTAACCCGTAACTGATGGTAACCCGATCTTAAATCGATTTTCGAGAAACAACAAGAACCTCTCAATTGATTAAACAAGTCATCGATACGAGGCATGTGGTACTTATTTTTAACAGTCACATGATTCAATTTACGATAATCTATACAAAGGCGTAATGATCCATCTTTCTTCTTTGCAAACAAAGCTGGGGCTCCCTAAGGAGACACACTAGGACGTATAAATCCTTTGTCTAGCAATTCTTGAACTTGCACTTTCAACACTACCAACTTTGCTGGCGCAAAATGATATGAAGGCATAGAAATGGGGGCAGTCCCCGGGATAAGATCTATAGAAAACTCAACCTCTCGCCGTGGTGAAAGCTCGAACAACTCACCTGGGAACATATCTGGAAACTCACAGACAACAAGAGGAAGTTCTTCCTGAATGGAATCAGTCTCACATACAGATAGGGTAGAGAAAAGAAGGCTGAGGCTATTACAGTCTCGTAACCCAAGAGGTTTAGGTGCTAAACCACTGTCCCGTTCACCCACAAAATAGAAGGAATCTCCTTTCGGAGTGCAAACAAACACCCGTCACCGGTCACAATTGATGTAGGCGCGAAAGGTCGTCAACCAATCTATTCCTAAGATAATATCAAATGATAACCTATCGATCACAATGAAATTGAATACCAAGCGATGGTCGGCAATCTCCATCTCACAATCTCTACAGACAAGCCTCAACGCGGCAACCTCACCCAACGGTGTTTCTACGTACAACGCCTCATTCAACACATCTACCTCTAACCCAAGTGCAGATGCAAATGAAAATGAGATGAAAGAACGTGATGCTCCGGTGTCAACAAGACCATTGACCCAAGAATGATACACTAGAAAGGTACCTTGTATGACTGAAGGGCTAGGTGCGGTATCTAGTACGACAGGTGCCACTGATGTACTGGGCTCCACAAGAGCATACACTCGCCCCTGGTTCCCTTGATTCTGTCCCCCACTGCTTATGGCTCTTGGTTGCCTCACTGAATAAGCTGAGGTAGCACCTCCCACGGTTCTTACTAACCGCGTTCCCGACTGTGATTGTGATTGACTATAACCCTGTCGCCCTTGTGATGTTTGCACCCTATGTGCTCCTATAGTACCCTGGACATTCCCTCCTTGAGGGCAATCTCGTCGGATGTGACCCATTTGGCCACACTGAAAACATGAAGGCAGAGTCCTCCCCCGAGTCTGACTTTGTTGTTGCGGTTGTTGTCCTCTTTGTTAACAATCCACCGAGCGATGCCCCGGTTGCCTACATGTGTAACACACTAACTCCTGATGCTCAAAACGTCCTGATGAACCTGTTGATGGTGCTGGTGCCGACCGTGAGTGATACTGCGATCCCATGGGGTAGGAACTCGATCCCCCCGATTTCTGTCTCTTCACCTGACGCCCTTCAGACTGAGCACTGGAATTCCCTTGATGCGGTTTGCTTTCCCTAATCTCGTGGCCCTCTACCATTGCATTCTCCACCCGAACAGCGGCCTCTAGAACCTCGAAATACACCCAAAAACCAAATGCAGCAATCCGATCCTTGATCGAAGGTCGAAGACCTCTTTCAAACCTCTTGGTGTGCAACTCCTTCGTCGACACCATTTCGGGTGTGAATCGCGACAAGATCACAAACTTTGCTTCATATTGGACCACGGTGAGGTTCCCTTGAATGAGAGAAAGAAACTCCTCCTGGTACACATCTCTAGAAGAACCCAAAAAATATTTTTCCAAAAAGACTATGGTAACGGCTGTCCACGTGCCATCTACGGTGGTTTTAGCAAATTTCTACCATTCTATAGCATCTTCTCGAAGTTGAAACGCCGCCAACCTGATGCGCAACTCATCTTCCCCGATCTCTAGGGTATCCAGGATTGTTGTGGTTACCTCTAACCATTCAGTGGCAATTTTGGGGTCCATCTCCCCAGAGAAAGTTGGAGGATCCAACCGCCAGAATTCTCTCATTGCCACAAAGGCTCGTGGCTCAAGGGCTCTCGCTCCAGCCCGAGTCGCCTCGGCCATCGCCTTAGTCGTAGCAAGCATTTCTTGAATAACATCAACACCGCCCATTTGTTCCTGCGGGGCATGAGCATCCCCGTCTTCCGGAACTTGGGCAAACGCATGGCCTTGGCCTCGACCTCGGTCCCTACCACTCTCGGCAACATCACTCTATGAATAAGAGAGAAAAAGAGGAAATATCAAAACAAGGTTTTCAATAACTCTTCTATCACCAATAACATCGTCTCTCAGTGAGATGCCACATAAAGCAAACTATAACATCAATACACCCTATGCAGCACATAGCGAGGGGGACTAATCGGAATGACATGTCAATCGGATAACTCCTTTAGATTTCTAGTTAGAATAGACGTCAGCCAAATTCCTTTCTAACTCGAACCCCAAATGAGTCGACTGGTCGCTCAAGGGCTAGTCACATCATCCTTAAGTCCAACCTCCATACCCAAATAACACATAGCATTCAAATACTAAATCCTATTCATGATGTTCCATGCTAGCACACCAGGTCATGAATGTCACACATCAATGCAACGCTCACGCAATGGGTCAACCACCCCCACGGTTCCTAGGTATTAGAACCTAAAGCTCTGATACCATTTGTAGCGCCCCTGACCTGTTTTAATTTAAATCAAATATAATTCTAGAACCAACTCATTGTAAAATTCCTTTCTTTGGAAACTATGCTCGTAAATAACCCATCCGCACCTCTGGATCAATTATAAGAAACTTGGTTCACAACAATTTTCAATGTTGAAATCCAACGGAGACCGCTTGAGCGGACACCCCACCGCTGGAGCGTGACACACCCGAGAGTTTCTGCTTAAAAACTGTGAAAAAGCTTATATTCTTGGGAACTTGATTCAAATGATTGATTTTTTTAAACCTGTTTTGAGAGGATAAAACCGAGGAATGAAAATACGTGATTGAGAACAAAATTATCATTCATTATAAATTAAACGTTTCTGCCAAAAATCATTCCATGAGAGATCAAACACCCAGCTCAATCAAAATAGTAGTGTCCTCACATGCATGCACCATATGAACGTGTGACCCTAAGGTCTTACAACAGTAGTTTGGTTCAAAATTACAATAAT
>JAULJZ010173532.1:0-23869 GCA_032270985.1 Heliamphora pulchella
CCAATGTGATTAAAAAGACGAATGACACGAGGAAAGTAGGAATCGATGAATCGCATATTGAGAATCTTACCAAAAATTGATTCAAGTTATAAAAATTCGTTTAATTAAAATAAATTTGTTAATTTAAAAAATCACACAATCTGAAAGAATCTAAAAATCTTTTCGTGTACATAATTTCAAAGATTCTGATTTGTCAAACCATTTTTCGTATTTTAATGCGCAACAAATAAAATATCTGATGAATGTACAGTTTTTTTTAACTTTTCAGCTAAGATAGTGATTAAAAGCATTCAATTATTTTATTTTTTACGTTACACATTTTTTGAAAATAATAATTTATTAAGATTAAACTTTAAAATTTTGAAATTTATTTTCACATTTTTTCAAGATATTCGATTTAATAAAAAATAATCTTAAACGTGTTATTTTGTAAAAATAAAATATCTAAAGTTTTTTCATTTAATTAAAAACTTTTAATTAATTTTTTTAAAATTTTTCTTTACAAAATTTTAATTAAAACTGAATTTTTTAAATTAATTAAATTAACAGAAATATATAAAACAAATATACATCATCCACGTAATTTAAAAAAATATATAAATGCAAGATATATATGTCCCAATTTTATGATCAAAATAAAACTCTAAAGAGTTTGAGTTTCCTACAAATAGATAAGCTTTTAGTCATTCAATCTTTACAGAAAGCTGCTTATCTGCATCTGAATCCTACCAAAATTCTATGATAATCAGTGTTATCGATATACAGCACATTTCATATCTGTTATCATAAAAAAATAGCCGCCAAGGCCTCGAACCATCAGCCACCGTCGCCGACCAAATCGCTAGCCTGCCGTTAGCTTGTGCCACCAAATTTCTGAGGCCGTTCCGACTTCATTTGAGCTTCGTTTTCGTCCCCATTTTTTTTTGAAACATAGCTTACAAAATATATTATTTTTTTGTCAAAAAATTGGTCAAAAATAGCCCAGAAAACAGGCTTCGATGGCTGCCGAAACACAAAAAGGGCTGCTGCCCTGCAACAGCACTGCATTGTCAACTTCCCAAAGCCATTCCAGACTATTCTAAACTCTATTTTCGTCCTGTTTTTTTTTTTTTGAAACACAGCTAACGAAATATACTATATTTTTGTAAAAAAAATAATTTAAAAATAGTCCAAAAATAGCCATCAAAAGCCCGATAAGTCGTTGCGCCGCACCGCCCACTACCGCTGCTGTTGTGTTGCATGCTTCAGTTTGTTCAGTGGTTGTTTTGGCTCTCGCTTTTCACTGATTTTAGCACTAATATCCAGAAATATGACACCTCAAAAATAATTCCAAAAATCCATGAAATGCATTCCCAAAACTGCCCAAACAACTGGCTATTGCCGCCGCCCATGTCGTCGCTTTTCAACTATTTTTTGTTTAGGTTTTTGCCATATTTTTGAACTATTTTTCTAGCCTATTTTACTTCTATTTTCTAGCCTATTTTACTTCTATTTTACTACTATTTTGTACCTAAAAAATTGCTCAAAAATTTTCATGACAAAAAAGGGCCTCGAGCCGCCGGCCAAAGCCGTCGCTCGTGAGCTATTTTTGCTGCTATTTTTGCTACAATTTTGGATCTATTTTGCTTCTATTTTTACTGCACAAAACTCACAAAAAACTTACCAAAAAAATCTATTTCAGAATTGTATAAAAACTGTTGGCCTGGGTTTTGGCCAGTATCTTGTCGAGGCGGAGGTTCAGGTTTGGGCCGAATCACAATCGACTTGTGGCGCTTAGTGTTGTACCCTTTAAGTAAATAAAGTTGCATCTTCACCACTACCAGTGGAGTTTGGTGAGATAGCAAGCGCTTGATCTTAAGAATTGGTATCAGAGCAGGTGGTCTCAAGTTCGATTCCCTATCGTGAAAGGCCGTGTGTCTTGCGGGTAGTGCGACAGGTACTGGGGAGATTACTGGCCTGGGTTTGGGCCAGCATCCTGCCATGGCGGAGGTCCAGGTTTGGGTTGAGTCACAGTCACCTTCACCACTACCTGCAGGTTTTGGTGAGATGGCAAGCGCTTGATCCTAACAAAAGCCATCGCGATCGGTGGCCTGAACCACCCTAAACCACCACTGGTGCCGTCAAAATATGTTCCAGATTAAATTTTTTTGATGTCGAATGATAAAAAATAAAATTCATGCCACCACAGTTAATTCAGATGAATACCTTTTGGTTGATTCTCTAACTACGAACTTTGATTTCCTCGATTTAAGCTTCGGTCAGACCTTCTAGTGTATTCTCGGTGCGATTCTCGAATGCAGTATGGGCTACGATCCTTCAAGAACTAAAATTGGCAGAACCTGGACAACCTTAATCTTGAAAGATAACTTATGAATTTGGTTCAGCTTACCCGTATATTTATAGAGCTACAGTAGGGACTTATGGCGTAATTATGATATAGACTTCTAGTATAATCCAAATGCCCATCCAGTGATTTTCGTAAATATGCAAACTTCTCAGCGATTTTTGTAATTATAAAAATCTTGAAGCGATTTATGCAATTTTTATAAAATACTAAATTACAGTTTATACCACTAAAAAACTGTAACTACACTCTTAGCTATAAATCTCAAGACTAATTGGATTGAGTTCTTATTATTAAATACTTAACTTATCTCCCCACGGTAAGATTCTCGTGTTTTTAGGAACTGTTTTATTGTTGTTTTTAAGCCTAAAAGTGCAAAAATATTGCTAAAAAAATTGTCACAAAAATCATAGAAAAACCACAGCGATCTGTGGTCGAAACCACCTGAAACCACCACCGGTGCCGCCAGCTATACTACCGCCTATTCTTTGTGTTCTTGGATATTCAAACATATTCTTTAATATTCTAAATAATATTTATAAATAAATAAATGCTTTTACAACAAAAATCTATGTCTCGAAAGCTCACATTCGAACTAAAAAAGTTTAAACTATCACGATCAGCTCTCGTGATTAAAAACAAATTAATTATAATCATCATCCACACATTTAATCAAATTTGAAAATAATGACGATTATAAAATCGGGATTAAAATGCCTGCAAGATAAAGTTAGCGCAGTTCTAAATCTACCTGGCCCCTCGATTAACTGTAAACATATTCGAACGGCTCTAATACCAATTGTTGGAGATAAACTGCCAAGATCATTGATTTGAATATAATTTTTTGATTAAAAAATTAGACGGACAATCGCCGAAATAGGCTCCAGATAAAAAACTTTTTTGATATCAAACCATCAAAATAAAACCCATGCCACCACAGTTAGTTTAGATGAATACCTTTCGGTCGTTTCTTCAACTACGAATTTTGATTCTCTGAGTTGAAGCTCCAAACAGGCCTTTTATTGTATTTCTAATGCTATTCCCGAACGTAGTGTGGACTACGTGTTAGCATTGCTATACTAAAAATTATATTTTTAGTATTAATTTTAATAAAATTAATTTTTTATTTTATAAGAATCTTTATCAGCCATGTATGTGTATCTTTTCTTTAATGTTATACATAGATATCCGATATTCTGTATAGTATTTAATCTGGTGTGTAGAGTACGGCTTGCACACAAAATATCAGATTTTAGGTTCTTGCAGAATATAAGTTTTATGTTTACAGTTTAAATAGAAATAGACATACCATCGGTACAACTATGGCACAGAGTTTTAGTAGGCCTGTCTTGGTTATGGGAAACAGATAATAGCGTCGTCTATTATTCCGACTCTCTGTGCCAGTACACTTTGTGTGTATTGAAAGGGACATTTGGGGTAATTAATTTTATACGGATTAAATAAATTAATTTACACCCCAAAATTATTATGAATAGTGCTTATCCTCTTAATCCTAAAATAATTATTGATTTGCGTATATTTAATATTCGTTATTTTGATTCATTAAATGGTGCGATCTTATATGGGTCTATATTTTTGATAAGTTAGATAGGTGTATTATTTATATGGTGAATATTAATTATTGACGGAATTCACGTCCCGAAAGGGTTTGAATATCAAGAAGCCGATTAAATTAAATTGTCAGTAATTAAATTTAATTGGCGAGTATCATGAATCTTAACATGGAAAGAAATTGTAAGCATTTAATAATAGGAGTTCAATACAAGATGGTCTTGAGACTATGGGTCAGAGTGCAATTATAGTTCGTTAGTGGTGTGAACTGTAATTCAATGTTTTATGAAAATTGCAGAAACCATTCCTAGTTTTTCATAATTGCAGATACCGTTATGAGGTTTGCTTAATTGTGAAAATCGCTGATACGTGTCTTTGTTCCATTGGAAGCCTTACTCATAATTACTCTCCAGGTCCTTGCTATAGTCCTATAAATACGCGGGTGGGCTAAACTAGTTTCATAACTTGTCTTCTAAGACTAAAATTGTCTAGGTTCTGTCGGTGCGCATTCTTGATAGATTGTAACCCACCCTACATTTAAGAATCGCATAAGAGAATACAGTAGAAGATCTGACAGGAGCTTCAACTTGGATTCAAATTATAGTTGAAGATTCGACCAGTAAAAATGTATTCTGCTAAATTAACTTCGGATGCACAAATCTTATTTTGATTGTTCGTCATTAAAAATTTTATCTGGAGCCTATTTTAGCATTTACCCATCCAGTTATTTTTTTTAGATAATCGTTTGCAAAAATAAAGATCTTGGTAGTCTTGCTTCCAACAATTGGCATTAGAGCCGTTTTATTTTTTGTTTACGGTTATCAGGGCCGGATAGCTTTAAAACTGTACTGACTATTATTTTGTAGACGTTCTAATTTCAGTTTTATGATCGTCATTTCTTATTCATGTTTGATTGAATGGTGTGAATGATGATTATTTTTTTTAATCACGGAGGTTGACCGTGATTGATCGAATGTGAACCTTCGGAACATAATATCGATGTAATAGCTAGTTTTTATTTTTAAAATATCTATTTAGATTATTTAAGAACATGTTGAACATGTCCAAGAACACGAAGAACGGAGGCAGCAACGACGGTAGTTCGGGTTTTTACGAGCCACAGATCGCGGTAAGTTTTTTAATGGTTTTAAACAGTTTTTTTTGGTCAATTTTTCTACAGTATTTATGAATAAAAAATATCTTAAAAAATAAATCAAAAATAGTAATAAAAAATACCAAAACATCTCAATTCTGGCAGCTTTGCCGGCGGTGGTTCGACGACAGTTTTTATGATTTTTTGGACCATTTTTGAAATTATTTTTTGGGTATTTTTTTAAACATAAAATAGCAGTAAAATATACCTCAAAATACTATCAAAACTAGAAAAAAAAACTAGGCAAAAATCACAACTCAATAGGAAGAAAACAGACTGGCGGCGACAATGGCTTCCAGGCAGTTTTTTGATAGATTTTCAGGCTATTTTCAAGCACATTTTTTGATAAAAGAATTTTACTTTTCAAGAGCTTTCCACCGATATAAAGTACGTCGAAAATGGAGTTAGAAAAGAGGTCAAAAAATTCTCGGGAAGTTGGCGGTTCTAGGCGGCAGTGCACAGAAGCGGTGGCAGTTTGTTTTAGGCGGCTTTCTAGCAAATTTTCAAGCTATTTTCGATCAATTTTTTTAAGAATATAGTACTTTTCAAGAGCTTTTCAACAGTATAAAGTACGTCAAAACTGAGTTCGAAAAGTGGTCAAAAAAGCCTCGGGAAGTTGGCAGTTCCACGCGGTGGCGTTGTGCGGCGACAGCAGTTTTAGGCTGATTTTTCGGCCTTTTTTCGGGAGGTTTTCCAGAATGTTTTTTGACAAAAAAATTTCATATTTCGAGAGCTTTCCAACGGTATAAATCTCATAAAAAACGGAGCTCGGATGAGGCAGCGGCAAGGGCGGCATCGGTGGTGGCTGACAGTTTTTCTTTCTCGGGGCTGTTTTGTGTTGATTTTCTGATGTATACGAGACTAATATGATATATCAATATATATCAGATAGTATCAGAAAAGCCTGATACAATCAGGACACGGAGTCAAAGGCGAATAGGGATTAAAACAGCTGATTCTTTTAGGGGGTCTAAAACACCTCAGTACTTTACTTGGATCATAAAATCGGAATATATATATATATATATATGAACTGTGTGGATTATTGCATATCTGTTTTATTTATCCTTTTAATTTAATTAATTCAAAATTTTAGTTTTAATTAAAATATTTTGTAATAAAAAATAAAATTAAATTTTTTTAATTAATTAATTTTAATTAAATAAAAAAATTTTAAATATTTTATTTTTTACAAAATATCGCATTTAAGATGATTTTTCATAAAATCGAATATCTTATAAAATCGTGAAAATTAATTCCAAATTTTGAATTAATTATATAAAAATTATTTAATCGAAATAAATTATTATTTTTCAAAAAATGTAGAATGAAAAATAAAATAAATAAATGCCTTTAATCACTATCTTAGCTGAAAAATTGAAAGAAAATTTGTACATTTATTAATTTTTATTTATCACGCATTTAAACACGAAAAAATAGTTTGATAAATCAGAATCTTTGAAATCGTGCACACGAAAAGATGTTTGATTCTTTCATATCGTGTGGTTTTCAAAATTAATAAATTTATTTTAATTAAATAAATTTTTATAACCCTAAAAAATGTATTAAAAATCTATGTGAAAAAGAAAATTTATTCACATATAAGTGCCGCGGTCTCCATCACCAATTTCTATGCGATGCAATTAAATCCTGTGTGTCGGTAGTAAGACCTTCCTCCCCAACGGACAGATTAATTGTGGTATCGCCAGTACAAACCTCTTTTAAAAATAATTTTAGATAATTGTTAGTGTGGATCACTTCTCCAACTGAAGAGTTCATTGCAAAACGATTGATTTAAGATTAGATGATTGTTAACACTTAACTGTATATAATAGTATCCACTCCAACTGAGTCACTGCTGTTATATACTAGATCGAAACTATGTCAGTTATTTAATTTTACTTAGTAAGGTTAGTTGCCTAAATAGTAAAATTAAAAATAATTGGCATATCTGGTCTTATGAACGATAGTAGATGTCCTTTCAACGAGGTATGCTATTCTCATATTACCAAGCTGCTAGCAAATTAATTTTAAAATGGTAGAGAGAACCAACTTAAAATGAATTCAAAATTTTATTCATCATAATTAACATTTTTTTAATTATTTGATTCTCAGGATTAAAATAGCTGTCAACTCACTCGCTTCAATACTCAAAGAAAACAAACTTATGGGACCAAATTTTGTTGACTGTAAAAGTAACTTAGATATAGTTTTAACTACCAATGGTATTCCTTCAATACCAAGAATTGTATTTGTTTCTAAAAAAGGTTCTTCCATGAGACTGAAAGGCGTGAAGGAGAAAAAAGTTCAAAAATAGGGAGACATGATTTTCATGGTAGGTAGTGGGCCACGAACTGATGTGAAAAAGTCGAAAAGAAAATGTTTTCATTGTAACTAGACACGGCAATAGAAAAAGCTATTCCTAGTATTTCTCAGTAAGCAGAACAATAAGGGTAATTTTTGTTCACTGGTTGTGTAAACATGTGAAGCGGTGTTATCTACCGGTACCTGGTGTGTAGATACGGGAGCCACTAATCATGTCTGTAATTCTTTGTAGGGATTCCAGAAAATTCGACAACTTAGTGATGAGAAGATTTACCTGCATATGGATAATAATATAAAGGTAACAGTAGTTGTAATAGGAGATGTCACTCTCAATTCGGTAGAGATCAGCTTTTAATATTTAGAGATTGTCGTTATGTACTTGCCATTAGAAAGAACTTAGTTTCAGTTTCTAGATTGACTAAAAACGGATATTTGGTTTATTTTAATGACTCTGTGGTTATTAAGAATAATAAATAGGTTATCTGTTCTAGTACATTGGTAGATGATCTTTATATTATTACTCCAATATCTCCTACACAACAACTTACTAAAATGAATAACACATCTAATTTAGTATATAAGAGAAAGTTTTCTTCTTTAATGAACCAAAATGTTTCTTTGGCACTTACGCTTGGGTCATATTAATTTAAAAAGATAAATAGACAGGTAGCAGATGGATTTTTTTGAGTTCATTGAAAGTGGAGGCACTTCCAGTCTGTGAATCTTGCTTAGAAGGTAAAATGACCAAGAGACCCTTTTCAGCCAAAGACTAAATAGCTAAAGAACCGTTGAAGTTGGTTCATTCTTATATGTGTGGTCCTATGACAATCCGGGCTAGAGGTAGTTTTTAAGTACTTTATCAGTTTTGTTGATAACTACTCAAGGTATGGATACATTTACCTGATGCACCGTAAGTCTAAATGCTTTGAGAAATTTAAAAAATTCAAGGCGGAGGCGGAGAAGCATCCGAGTAAAAGTATCAAATCACTATGATTTGACCGTGGTGGAAAATACCTCTTTGGAGAGTTTAAAAACTACTTATCATCAGAGGGGATTACATCCCAGTTGACTGCACCTGGCACTCTGCAGCAGAATAGTATAGTAGAAAGAATGAATAGGACTCTTATGGAGATGGTAAGGTCAATGATGAGTTATTTAGGTTTACCCGATTCATTTTGGGGACTCGCTTTAGAGACAGTAGCTTACATTTTGAACATGGTACCTTCTACTCCTATAGAATTGTGGACCGGGCATAAGTTTAATCTAAAACACATTCGAATTTTAGGGCATCCAGCACTTGTGCTGAAAAGGAACGTAGGTAAGTTGGAACCGAGGACAAAAGTTTATTTCTTTATGAAGTATCCCAAGAGAACGAAGGGTGGTCTATTTTATAATTTTAAGGATCGGAAGGTCATTGTTAGCACCAATGCTCGATTCTTAAAAGGGGATTATATTACGGATCACAGGTTCAAAAGCAATATTGTTCTGAAAGAATTGAAAAAAAATACCAGTAGAACGGAAGAACATGTCACTAATATTTCATTACCTCGTCATAGTGGGAGGATTATCGGGACATGTGCAAATTAAGAATAGGGTGCTGATGCACAAGGTTCAGATTCTGCATAACGTGTTACTGCTAGTATACAGACACAGATAGTGCCTCGTTATAGTGGGAGAGTTGTTCATTAACCTGATCGGTAAATGTTATTGGGAGAGTCTTTTAATAAGATCACGACAGAACTAGATACCAAACCCTATAATTATAATGAAGTACTTCAATAGAATGATGCAGATTTTTGCCAAAGGGCTATGAATTCAGAGATGGAAAATATGTATTCCAATCAGGTCTAGGAACTTGTAGAACCACCCGAAGGGATAAAATTCATTGGATGCAAGTGGATCTACAACAAGAAGAGAAGAGTAGACGGAAGGTTTGAAATCTTCAAAGTTAGGCTTGTTTCTAAAGGGTTCACTTAGAAAGAAAGAATCGATTATGAGAAACCTTTTTACCGGTAGACATGCTTAAGTCCATTCGGATCCTCTTATCCATTTCTGCTCATTTCGACTATGAAATATGAAAAATGGATGTCAAAGACAGTTTTCCTTAACGGGAGTCTTGAAAAGTGTATCTATATGATACAATTAGACGGATTTATTACAAAGGGCCAAAAACACATGTTGTATAAGCTTAAGAGATCCATTTATGGAATTAAGTAGGTATCAAATTCTTAGAACACTCGATTTGACCAAGCCATTAAGTCTTATGATTTTGATCAGAGTCTGAATGAGTCTTGTGTGTACAAGAAGTGTGACGGAAGCGTGGTGATCTTCCTAGTACTTTATGTAGATGATATCTTGTTCATCGAAAACGATGTGGGGGCATTATCTATGGTTTAAGTATGGTTATTTGGGCAGTTCGATATGAAGGACTTGGGAGAAGCTAGTCATATCCTTGGGGTCAAGCTCTTGCGAGATCGAAAGGAAACAATGTGGGGGCATTATCTACGGTTTATGTATGGTTATTTGAGCAGTTCGATATAAAGAACTTGAAAAAAGCTAGTCACATCCTTGGGGTCAAGCTCGTGCGAGATCGAAAACAAAGGATATTGGGCTTATCACAAGTAAAGTATATTGATGATATCCTTGCTCGTTTTAGGATGCAAGATTCCAAGAAAAGATTTTTCACTTTCAGGCATAGAATTACTCTATTTAAGGGTCAATGTCCTAAGACACCTGATGAGATAGAGAAGATGAAGGCGATTCCTTATACTTAGGCAGTAGAAAGTCTCGTGTATGCTATATTTTGAACTAGACCCGACATCTGATTTGTCGTTAGTATGGTTAGCAGATATCAGTCTAACTTAGGATAGGAGCATTGGACTGCGGTAAAAAAATATAGTCAAATACCTGAAAAGAACTAAGAATTATATATTAGTTTTGTAACGACCCGAGTTTTCGAGATTTTTTTATCAAATAATATTTAATAAATAGAAATTAATCTTTTGTTGTAGAGTATATAATTCATGGAGTTTATTA
Source organism: Heliamphora pulchella (assembly GCA_032270985.1). Taxonomy (NCBI): domain Eukaryota; kingdom Viridiplantae; phylum Streptophyta; class Magnoliopsida; order Ericales; family Sarraceniaceae; genus Heliamphora; species Heliamphora pulchella. The sequence goes on from JAULJZ010173532.1 coordinate 10,431, forward strand.
TAATAATAAACCTAAGTATGTTTGATTTTAAATTAAACTAAAAATATAAGTTTATATAATAGGGTTATAATAAGTTTTATGCTTATGTTAAGTTTAAGTTTAAAAATAATGATAATAATAATAATAATAAATAATTTAATAGTATAATAAATTTTTTTAGAAGGTAATAATTTCCTTAGGAAAGAAATAACTTTTAGAAAGCTAAAATTTATTTGTTTGAAAAGCAAAAAAATTAAGAAATAAATAAATAAGTAATATAATTATATTTAAATATATATATAAATCTTTGTCTATATATATATATATTCACATACCATTAGGGTTGGAGGTGACATATTTGGAATGAGTGCGCGGTAGCTTAGGATTAGAAAATCACGACAACAGTGTGCCGCTGTAAGGGATTCGGGGGAGAAAAATTAATCTGCGTTTTTGCACGGATCAAAGGCTAAACGAAATCGAATAGTCATGATCTTTAAGAGGCTTACTTCTGGTATCATGTTCTTGATAATCAACGGTTTTGTTTTTCAACCGGTAAGATCTAAATCTATATTTATTTTATTGATCGTTACAAATAATATTCGATTATTCCGGCGTCCTGTTTTTTTTCTCGATCTCTAATCGTTCTTCGTTTTTTTTTTGAAAGGGAGAGGAGAATAAGCCTATGAATTTGTAGGATTAAGAAAGAGTCTAAACTATTCGTTCCATACCGAATCCTTTATCATCGTGCTGTCGTAGAAAACCTAAAAAGGTAACTGAAATTACTAGTTTTGCAACGCATCGGTATTTATTCTTTTCTTTTGATTTTAGTTCCAATTATTTGCTATATTTTAATATGTATGATGAATATTCTGATATTAAGGATTTGCTTTTAATATAAACAATTAATCAAAAACCGAAAAAAAATAACCGAATCACTAGTTGTGCACCGTTCAATATTTAATTACTTTAATGAATCCTATGATCATTTAGTTCCTGAATTTTTTTTGAATATATATAATAAATATTTTAAAATTAAAAGGGTTCATTTCAAAAAAAATTATAATAATAATAATAATAATTAATCAATTAGTCAAACTTTAATCGGGTTTCGTAAAAAAAGTTAAATTGTTTTTTTTTTAAAGGAATTTATGTAAATACGAAACTTGGATTCAAACTCACACTTGATACAATTTGTTTGATTCTATGATTATTCGTTTATCGATTCATGCATGTTTAGATATCTTATACTATTATTGATGATCGCATGTTAAGTTATCAATTTTTTTTTCTTGTAACATGATTCGTATTCGCATGATTGATTATCGATTTTAGCATGATTTTAACTATTGAGAATGTGTTCATCGGGGGGTTGCATAAATAAACTTCGCATGCTAAAAATCATAACGGGGTTAATTACGATGGGTTAGTTGTATGTCGTGATTTGTGGTGGTAATAGATATTATCAAGGTACACCCGCCGTAAGCTGGACCGGTGTTCGAACTTTGATAATATCCAACGGAGTTTTGGTTTTTGATAAGTTACCAGGCAGACACCCACTGTAGGCTGGGCCGGTGTATATTTTAGAGTAACTTATCAGGCAGACACAGATGCGTTCTCGGTTGTAATTGTAGGATGATTATCTATCAGAAACAGACCGTAGGCTGTGTCTTGTTATTATTCTAGGATATCATCTGGCTGGAACCGTAAAAACTTCTAGTGTATTAGAGTTGATGTTGATGATGATGATGTTGATGATGATGAGGAGTATTCGTTTGGGTAGTGTTTCAGGATAATCCTAATTGGAGTTATTAGTAATTAATTAAATCACGGTGCATTTTGATATATCTGTTATTTATTTGTTGATACCTATTAATGTGATTAGCTATTGATGCATACTTTACTTGTGATGAGTTTACTGAGTTCTTCGAACTAATGGTTTCGTTTTATGTTGCCCTGGTGATTCAAACACCAGGTTATGAAGTGCAGGATGACGTCGTAAAGAAAAACATAGAAGAACAGATAGAGCCCTGGTTCATGTGAACCTAGCCACTAGAGTCTTTACTATCAGCATTTTTATTTTCAGTTATTTTTATTTTCCGCTGCAAGAACAATGATGTAATAAAACTTTTGTTTAATTTTAATTTTTTTGAGAAATATTAGAATAAAATTTTGCCTTTTGTTGTCTAATATTTTATTTGTCACTCTAGATGATTCTAAAATTTTTGGGTCGTCACAGTTGGTATCAGAGCCGACTCTCCTCACCTCCGAGTGTGGGCCACTGCCGTCTCGCGTGACATGTGGGTGGGCTACTGTGTGGGCAGGTCGATAAGGACTGGCAGGCTACCGGAGCTGGCAGGCTACTGCACAGAGACGTACAGCCCTAAGGGGGTGGAATGTGATATCCTGGTATCTCACATCGGAAAAGGAGAGGGAGTCCTAGGCTATAAAGGAAAAAAACTCTGGACCCTTACATTCAACGAGGCCTTTTCCCAGGTGGTAGAGACCTTAGCAAAATTTTGCAGTTAAGCGTGCTTGAGCGGAAGTAATGCAAGGATGGGTGACCCCTTGGAAAGAACAAAATCGTGAGGTTTTTTATCCAAAGCAAACAATATCATTGCCATATGAAGGGTCGTGGTGTTACAAATCTACCCCCCTTCAAAAGAATTTCGTCCTCAAAATTCACACGACAAAAAGGTACTGGTAAGTCACACGCATGGTATCCTCACGTTCCCATATTGATTCTTCAACTCCTCGATGTTGCCATAGAATGCGTACTAATGAATCGTCTTGTCTCGCAGAACTTTTTCTCGACGGTCAAGGATTCTCACTTCCCTCTCTTCGAATGTCGCATCCTGATCCAAGCTAATCTCCTCCCAGCTCAAAACGTGTGTAGGGTCAAGCTCATACTTTCGTAGCATTGATACATGAAAGACATTGTGAACACTTGGTAACTGTCGGGGTAGGGCTAAACGATAAGCCACGGCTCCAACTTTTTGTAGAATCTCAAACAGTCCAATGAAACGAGGAGACAACTTCTCTTTCTTCCCAAACCGAATAATACCACGGCGTGGTTGAATCTTTAGAAAAACATGATCTCTAACTTCAAACTCTAACGGTCAGCGCCTCCGATCAGCATGACTTTTTTGCCTGCTTTATGCCGTGAGAAGGCGTTGACGAATCAGCTTAACCTTCTCTGTCATTTCCATCACAAGCTCGGGTCCTAGCAAACTTGTCTCTCTTGCTTCGGTCCAACAGATAGGTGACCGACAAGGTCGCCCGTATAAGGCCTTGTACGGTGCCATACCAATACTGGCCTGATAACTGTTGTTGTACGCAAACTCTACTAGTGGTAAGTGTTTCTCCCAACTTTCGCAAAAGTTCATAACACAGGCTCTAAGCATATCTTCTAATGTCAGAATAGTCATCGTTGACTATCCGTCTGACTGCGGGTAAAAAGCTGTAGTAAAACAAAGTTCTGTCCCTAAAGCTGTTTGTAGACCCTGCCAAAACTTAGATGTATAGCGCGAATCGCGGTCAGATACAATGGAAACAGGTATACCGTGTAGCCTTACGATCTCACGGATATACTTTTGACTTAACACCTCAAGTGTATCAGTCATCCTTATAAGTAGGAAATGCGCTGACTTTGTGAAGCGATCGACGATCACCTAAATTCCTATATGCTCCTGCGGAGATCTAGGCAGTCCTGATACGAAATCCATTGTTACATACTCCCATTTCCATTGAGGTATCTCTAAGGGTTGTAGACTCCCTCCAGGTTTTTGATGCTCTGCCTTGACTTGCTGACATGTCAAACAATGGGTCACGAAAAATGCTACATCCTTCTTCATACCACTCCACCATAATTGTTGTTTCAAATCTTGGTACATCTTGGTCACACCTGGGTGTATTGCGAACATCGACTTGTGAAATTCCTTTAATACTTGATCTCGAAGACCGTCGGTGTTAGGTACAAAGATATTTTCTTGATATGTTAAGCCTCCATCGGCACGAAGCTCCCATCCCTGAATTGACTCCTGATTAGACAGCTGATGTTTGATGAAAGCTACCTCCTGATCAAATCTCTGCGCTTCTAAAACTTGCTGGACAAGATTTGGTGTTGCCACTGTCACACTGAAATAGATACCTTCACTTCCTTCTGACGGTTGCAAATGATACTCACTGAGGGTCTCTAACGAATTCCACAGATAAGCCAATTCTACTCTTGTTTTCCTACTTAAGGCATCAGCCACCACATTCGTCGTACCAGGATGATATGCGATACAGAAATCATAATCTCCCAGATACTCCATCCAACGTCGTTGTCTCATGTTAAGCTCTTTTTGTATAAACAGATATTTGAGACGTTATGATCAGTGAAGAGTTTAAACTTTTCTCCATATAGATAGTGCCTCCACATATTCAATGCAAAAACTACTGCTGCAAACTCCAGATCGTGAGTCGGATAATTCTGCTTATGTGGCTTAAGCTGTCGAGATCCATACGCTATAACCTTACCAGTATGCATCAAAACACAGCCAAGACCTTCCTTAAATGCGTTGCAAAACACTGTATAACCCACGTTTCTGTCGGGTACTATCAGAATGGGTGCACTGGTTAATATCGTCTTCAACTCTTGAAAAGCTTTTTCACAACCATCGCTCCATTAAAACTTAATCCCTTTCCGCGTCAACCTCGTCATCAGTCGGGCCAATTTAGAAAAATCCTGAATAAATCTTCGATAATAGCTTGCCAAGTCCAAAAAACTGCGAACTTCAAAAACTAGCTTTGGTTGCTTCCAGTCCATCACAGCTTTTACCTTTGCTGGGTCCACTGATACTCCTTTCTCGGATATAACATGTTTTAAGAATTTTACTTCTCATTGCCAAAACTCACATTTACTTGCTTTGCTGTACAACTGTGCATCTTGTAAAACTTGGAGGGTTAGTTCTCAAGTGTTGCTTATGATCTTCTTCAGTGTAGGAGTATACTAAAATGTCATCGATGAATACTACGACGAACTGATCTAAGAATGGCTGGAACAACTTGTTTATCAAGCCCATGAATACTACGGGTGCATTGGTCAATCCGAATGGCATCACTACAAACTCGTAATGGCCATATCTGTTTCGAAAAGTTATCTTCGAAATATCTTCTTCCTTAACTCTTAGCTGGTGATACCCGGATCGAAGGTCAATTTTTGAAAAGTACTACGCTCCTCGAAGCTGATAAAAAAGGTCGTCAATTCTTGGTAACGGATATATGTTCTTAATCGTCACTCGATTCAACAGTCGATAATCTATGCACAACCTCAAATATCCGTCCTTCTTCTTTACAAAGAGTGCAGGCGCACCCCAAGGGGAGGTACTCGGGCCAATAAACTCCTTCCCTTGTAACTCTTGCAACTGATCCTTCAATTCTCGTAACTCTGCTGGTGCCATTCTGTGTGGAGGGATTGAGATTGGTGCAGTGCCGACTTGTAGCTCAATCGAGAACTCTACATCTCTCTTAGGGGGTAACCCTGACAATTCATTAGGAAAAACGTCGGCAAACTCCTCAACAATCTGTGGAAGGTCCTTCTTTGGTGAGTCATCACTAATTGTTAGGCTGGTAAAAGAACTAGTGAATCTGTCGATTTTGTTTTCCTGGGTAACAAGAAACTCATTTCTATCTCCCTGAACCTTACAAAAGGTTCCACATCTTCTCGTGGTTCTAAGTATCGACGGGGTCTGCCTCTCCCTCGATTCAAATATATAAGCAAATGAACCAAGGCTTTTAAAAAAAATTATTATTGATTTTTGTTTTTACGTTTTAACCTTATTTAAGTTGAATCTACGATTGCATGGGTAAGGGTTGAACGTAGTGCTCTGATACCATCTGTAACACCCCGATCCTTCACATGGCAACAATATTGTCCGCTTTGGGTAAAAATCCTCACGATTTTGTTCTTCTCAGGGGGTCACCCATCCTTGCATTGCTCCCGCTCAAGCACGCTTAACTGCGGAGTTCTGCTAACATCTCTACCACCTGAGAAAAGGCCTCGTTGAATGTAAGGGTCCAGAATTTTTTTCTTTTATAACCGAAGGACTCCCTCTCCCTTTCCGATGTGGGATACCAGGATATCACAAGATTACCAGACAGACAATTTAGTACCTTTAGGATACACAGACTCAGATTTTCAGTCAGACATAGAGCTTACATCAAGAGACAACCTTATAAATCATTTACAAAGAACTTACTAGTTAGGACTTTTGATAGTCATGTAGAGGGCAGATGAGTCAGATGTATGACACCATGGCTTTGAGTATAAGTAGGAGATTGTTATGGTTGGTATACTAAAAATCATATTTTTAGTATTTAATTTTATTTTTCTAAAATTAATATTCCATTTTATGAAAATCTTTATCAGCCATGCATGTGTATCATTTCTTTAATGTTATACATGGATGTCCGATATTCTGTATAGTATTTAATCTGGTGTGTAGAGTATGGCTTACACACAAAAGATCAGATTTTATATTCTTGCAGAATATAAGTTTTATGTTAATAGTTTAGCTGAAAGTGGACATACCATCGGTACGACTGTGGCACAGAGTTTTAGTAGGTCTGTCTTGTTTACAAGAAACAGATAATAGCGTCATCTATTGTTTCGACTTTCTGTACCAGTACACTTTGTGTGTATTGAACGGGGCATTTAAGATAATTAATTTTATACTAACTATATAAATTAATTCACACTTCAAGGTTATTATGATAGTGTTTATCCTCTTAATTCTAAAATAAGTATTGATTTACGTATATTTAATATTCGTTGTTTTGATTCATTAGAGGGTGCGATCTTATATAGGTCTATATTTTTGGTGAGTTCGATAGCGGTATTATTTATATGGTGAATATTAATTATTGACGGAATTCACGTTCTGAATTATCGGGATTGACGATACCCCCTTAAGGAAACTTATAAGTTTTGACCAGGCCAAACCCTGCAGATGGAATTGATTATCCGACGGTCAAATAAGTTAAGTGAAAAGACTTAAGAAATATCAAGATGCCAATTAAATTAAATTGTCAGTAATTAAATTTAATTGGCGGGTATCGAGAATCTTAACATGGGGAGAAATGTTAAGTATTTAATAACAAGAGCTCAATGCAAGATGGTCTTGAGATTATGAGTCAGAGTGCAACTATAATTCTTTAGTAGTGTGAACTGTAATTCAGTGTTTTATGAAAATTGTAAAAATCGCTACTGATTTTTCATAATTGCAGATACTGCTATGAGGTTTGCTTAATTGCAGAAACCGCTGATATGTGTCCGTGTTTCACTAGAAGTCTTACTTATAATTACTCTCCAAGTCCCTGTTGTAACCCTATAAATATGCGGGTAGGTTGAACCAGTTTCATAACTTGTCTTCTAAGACTAAAACTGTCCAGGTTCTGCCGATATGCATTCTTCATAGATTGTAACCAACCCTATATTCAAGAATTGCATAAGAGAATACAGTAGAAGATCTAACAGAAGCCTCAACTTGGATTCAAATCATAGTTAAAGATTCGACCGATAAAAAGGTATTCTTCTAAATTAATTTTGATTTCACTGGTTTTATTTTGATCATTCGTCATCAAAAGTTTTATCTAGAACTCATTTTGGCATTTGCCCGTCTAATTATTTTTTTCAGATAATCGTTTGCAGAAACAAAGATCTTGACAATCTTACCTCAAACACTACGATCCTTCGAGTACTGGTACCGGCAGAACCCGATTAATTTTAGTCTTGAAAGACAACAACTAAATTTGGGACAATCAACCCGTATATTTATAGGTTACAATAGGGACCTGTAAAGTAATTATGACATAGACTTCTAGTGTGACTCAAATACCTTTCTACCAGTTTCTGTAGATATACAAATCTCTCAGCAATTTCTGCAATTATGAATACCTTACAGTGATTTCTGTAATTTTCATAAAACACTACATTACAGTTCATTCCGCTAAAGAACTGTAATTGCACTTCTACCATAATCTCATGATCAATTGCATTGAGCTCCTGTTATTAAATGTATAACTCATCTCCCCACGTTAAGATTCTTGATACCCGCTAATTAAATTTAATTACTAATAATTTAATTTAATCAGTATCTTTAAAATTATTTAAACCCTTCTGCTTAACTTATTTGACTGTTAGATAATTAAATCCACTTGTAGGGTTTGGTCTGGTCAAAACTTATAAGCTTTCTTAAGTAGGGTATCATTAATTCTGAACAATCAGGACGTTGAATTCGTTAATAATTAATATTCACCATATAATTAATACCGCTATCCAACTCACCGGGACTATTGACCCATAAAAGATCGTACTCTCTAATAAATCAAAATAACGAATATTAAATATATAAAAATAATAATTATTTCGGGATTAAGAGTATAAGTACTCATAATAAACTTGGGATGTGAATTAATACACACAAAATATACTAGCACAGAGAGTCGAAATAATAGACGACGCTATTATCTGTTCCCCGTAACGAAGACAGGCCTACTAAAACTCTATACTACAATTATACCGATGGTTTGTCTAATTTCATCTAAACTGTGACAAAAAAAACATATATTCTGTAAAAATCTATAATCTAGTCTTTTGTGTGCAAGTCGTACTCTACACACCAGACTAATTACTATACAGAATAAAAGACATTCATGCATAACATTAAATAAATGATATTGCATTCATTACTCATTAAGATTCTCATAAAATGAAAAATATAATTTTATTAAAAATAAAATTAAATACTAAAATCAACAAAATTTATAATTTTTAATATACAGTCCTAACACCCACCTCACTAGCTTCCTTAGGAAGCTAAGGACCAAAATTCAGATTTTTTGCCTCTCTCTCTCTCTCTCCATTGTTGGAGACTTGAAGCATCCAAGCTTCTCTCCCCTTTTTGGATCCCTTGGGCTTAGATACTGGCGTCGCCTTACAGATGGAGAATTTATTTATTCGACGAGGGCAACGTTTACAACCGAGTGAAATTTTGATTTGGCAAGTTTGGATCCTCCCACGGATGTCAGGTTCAGTTAAAACTTCGAATTTTTAACCCAAAAGATAGGATCTCGACTAATCTTGAATAGATCGCTTGGATATGTGATTAATTTCATTGATTGATGAAAAATAATATGAAACCCCTCTTTTTCTTGAAACTCTAGTTCTTAAAATCTTGAGGGTCGATATTTGGAAGAAAATACTAGGGGATTTGTGAAAATAGATGAGTTATCAGGAGTCGAGGGTTGATTCGTGTTGAATTTTGTTTTAGATTTTGAAAACCCTAATTAAGGATAGAAGAATGAGGCTTGGGTTTAAGTTATGCTTGAGTTAAAATGAGAAATTGATAGATTATTTGAGTTAATCGAGTTAACGTATGGGAATACGTGTTGAAAATCTTGACTTAACCAGATTAATTATTTGAGCTTTTAAATCTCTTGATGAAATCCTTTAATTGATTCTTTTGATTGGTATAAGGAGTGTGATGGGTAACTAATTTTATGAAATCCTTGTTAGGGGCTTGAAATATTAATTAGATGTTGGTCATTTAGAATCCAAATTAACTTGGTGAAATCATTAAGTTTGATAAATATTTATGTTAAATCTTTATACTTGAAGGATTGGGTTTCTTTCCTATCAAATCCTATGTTTTTCCAAGGCTCTAGTACATTTTCTTTGCATGAAAATGGGTTTGGATGGGTGTTGGCTTGGAAATCTAGTAAAAAAATCAATTTTGGTGCAGAACAGCTCGAAGGACCGCTCGAGTGGCCCTGGGTTGGTCTCAGCTTCTTGTTGCAGGCCAGACTGCTTGATGGACCACTCGAGTGTGTACGATTTTCAGTAAAAATTAACTGGACGGATAAACGCCGAAATAGGCTCTAGATAAAACTTTTAACGTCGAACGATCAAAAATAAAATCCGTGCAATCAAAGTTAATTTAGAAAAACACCTTTTGTGGATCAATTCTTCAACTACGATTTGATTCCGAGTTGAAGCTCCTGTCAGATCTTCTACTGTATTCCCTTATACGATCCTCGAACGTAGTGTAGGCTACGGACTATTGAGAACTCGTACTGGCAGAATCTAAATATATTTAGTCTTAAAAGATAAAATATGATATATATATCTCTAAACTGATTCAGTCTACCCGCATATATATAGAGCTACAGTAGGGACCTGGAGAGTAATTATGAGTAAGACTTCCAGTGGATCACAAACACCTACCAGCGGTTTCTGCAATTATAGAAAGAGGCAGCGGTTTCTGTAATTTTTATAAAATACTAAATTATAATTCATACCACTAAAGAATTATAATTGCACTCTGATCCAAAATCTCAAGACTTTCTTGCATTGAGCTCTTATTATTAAATACTTACTATTTTTCCTCACGTTAAGATTCTCGATACCCGCCAATTAAATTTAATTACTAACAATTTAATTTAATCAGTATCTTGATATTCCGTAAGCCCTTCCACTTAACTTATTTGACCGTCGGATAATCAAATTCACCTGTTGGGTTTAGTCCGGTCAAAACTTATAAGCTTCCTTAAGGAGATATCGTCAATCCTGATCTTTCGAGACGTAGATTCCGTCAATAATTAATATTTGCTATATAAATAATATCGCTATCCAACTCACCGAGAATATAAACCCATATAAGATCGCACCCTCTAATGAACCAAAACGACGAATATTAAATATATGCAAATCAATAATTATTTCAGAATTAAGAAGATAAGTACTATTTATAATAATCTTGGGGTGTAAATTAATATATATAACTAGTATAAAATTAATTACCCCAAATGTCCCATTCAATGCACACAAAGTGTACTAGCACAGAGAGTCGGAACAATAGACGACGCTATTATCTGTTTTCTGTAACCAAGACATGCCTACTAAAACTCTGTATTACAGTCATACCGATGATATGTCCATTTTCATCTAAACTGTGAACATAAAATTTATATTCTGTAAGAAACTAAAATCTGATCTTCTATGTGCAAACTGTACTCTACACACCAGATTAAATACTATACAGAATATTGGACATCCATGCATATCATTAAGAAAATGATACACATACATTGCTCATAAAGATTCTCATAAAATAAAAAATTAATTTTATTAAAAAATAAAATTAAATACTAAAAACATGATTTTCAATATACCAACCCTAACAGAGCGATTTATCGAGTGATTTTTTTTGCTGGTTAAAAATATTTTTTAAAATTAGTACATCTTCACCATACGAATTTTGAATTGGGTCATTCTTATACTCACATTGAAGTCTTAGAAGTTTTCTTTCTAATAATTCAAACCGAACATCAAAATTCTTTTTATAGAAATAGCTATGAATAAAATAGTGCAGATATGTTTGTTTTCATTGACCGTTTGTCGCATGTGTTTTGCCAAACTTCGTTGAGAACATTATTTTTATTAACGTTGGAGCTTTTTCTTGTATTCCTCATACTTTGGGATACTTGTGTGAGTTTCCACTTTTGAACCTCATGGTGCCGGGTCTTTGGGACCCCAAGTCGTGATCGAAGTGATGTCGTTTTGACCTTCGGGCATCCACGTTGGTTTTGTTAACTTTTGACCTTGACCTTGTCTTCATGGTACACTTTTCCTTGTTCCTGAATCCTTCTCTAACTCTCATATCTTTGAATGGAATGTCTAGATACGTGGGGCGTGACAATGAATGATGTGGTTTGGATTTGGGTAGATGAGTCTATATCTATAGAATGTGTAGCTTTTGTGACATTATTAACCATGTGAAATGGTTATCTATTTAGCCTATGTGGCACGTGAGCCTGTGTGGCATGTGTAGCTTGTGTGGCATTATTATTCATGTGAAATGGTTATCTATTTAGCCTGTGTGCCATTATTAACGATGTGAAATGGCTATCTATTAAGCCTATATGGCACTATTAACCATGTAAAATGGTTACTTGATTGGCCTACATGGCATGTGAGCCTGTGTGGCATATCTAGACTGTGCGATACTGTTAATCATGTGAAATGATAACTTGATTGGCCAGTGTGGCATATGTAACTTGTGTGGCTCATTTCACTTGTGTAGCAACGTTAACCATGTGAAATGGTTAGTTGATTAACCCGTCTGACAATGTTAAAAATGTAAAATTATTTAACAATGTTAACTTTTGGCTAGCCTATATAGCATATGTGATCTGTGTGGCGGGTTAGCCCAAGTGGCATATTGAGTTCTAAGTCGGTATTAACCTTTGTGGCAAAAATAACCGTGTGGCCGGCCTTCTTAGTTGTATGAGATCTTAGCCTATGACTACAATGTTTTGTAAGTTCATTGCAGAATGAGTGGTGGAACACATTGGAAATCGGTAGAGAGTGAAAGTTTGTTTTTGGTCATGGCAAACGACAAGGAAAAATGTATTCTTAAGAGTTTTTGATAGTTGGTTAGAAAATTTCTTATGTATCATCATGATGGCTTAAATTTTTTCTTTTCACATATCTTATATCTATTCTTGTGTAGTCATATCCTATTAAATCTTGACTCGAGGTGTTTGTTTAGCATAGGTTTCAGGTATCGAAGGCGATTCTATAGTTTAGTGGCAAAGGGTAAGGTGTTGGTTTACCTTCCTAGCTTTTGAGTTTATGTATGACCTTGTATTGTACTTTTATTTCAGGGATTGTAAGGCCGTAAGGCCGTATTCTTTGTGATAGTTTGTATGAAGATTTCTTCTTGTAAAAAATCTTTGATTTTGGGGACATAACATTTATTGTCTTAGTTGTGAGTAACATGAGCACTCACATATGAGACAGCTTTTAATGTTTGTAAAAAAATTTAAATTATGAGAAATCTTTCAAATTTTAAGTTTTTGATGTTTATAAAAAAATATAAATTATGAGAAGTCTTTCGATCTTTAATTCAATGCAAAGTATGAAAAAGTTTCATACATTTGATGTAGAACTTGAATTTCTCACATATTGTTTTTCTTCTAATTTTGTTGTTATTGATTTTGAATAATTTGAGCACTCATATATGAAAAGTTTTCAATGTTTCATTATTTATAAAATTTTTAGTACTATGCAATCTTTTTCCTACACGGCATGGATAATAATAATATAAAATATTGATTTAAGCTGTGCTTGAAATTTTTCAAAATGAAGAGAAATAAAGATAAAAAATGAAAAAAAAAATGAGAATAATTTTAATGAAAGTGTAATCATATTTCTTTGTTTGGTAGTACAAGAAGAAACGATAAAAGTAAAAGACAAAAAAAATAAAAATAATTTTAAGGGTATATTGCACTTACACCCCTCTATTTAAGGGTTATATCACCGTCACCCCCTCTATTCTTTGAAATATCACTTCACCCTCTTACTTTTTGAAAATTGTAACACTTAGGTCCAAATTAATTTTCCGTTAACGAAAAACACT